>VZUI01089253.1:0-31357 GCA_013401135.1 Cettia cetti
CACCCCCCCCCCCCCCCCCCCACAAATCTTCCACCAATCCTATAGTACTTACTCTCTGTAACCAAAGAGTTACACAAGGTTTGTGAAACAAATGATGACAAGGTAGCTTTGTTATGATTTCACCATCCACATAATCACTGCAACAGATAGTACAACACTGCTCTCGACCTAAACCCATGATGAAGAAAAAGCATTAATACCTTGTTTTACATTTAAGATGAGCTCAAATTTAAATACATATATTATCAACAGTATCACTAATGGTTACAAAGCACAGTCGCAGTAACTTCATTAAAAATTAGTTTTCGAAATGGATCAAAATTATACTCAGATTCAAAAGATCTTAAAACAGCATTATGCAGCAAATATACTTAAATATTGCATCTATGGTATTAGATAAAGTTGAATTTGTTCTTACAAACTTTGTGGAAATTACTTTTTCATTACTTTTCCATACCATTGTAGTCACTTGTGACGATAATCTGTGGCAGACAATCTATGGTTTCTTTTGTAGCTGGTGGATGAGTTTGTTCAACATCAAATGTAAGAGACTCCAACTGTGCCAGAGCAGTCTGAAAGGGTGAGCAGAGATCAAGTTCTCTTACTCACAAATGTAACATTTCATACAAAATGAACAAACAACCAAGCAAGAAAAGGAATCCATTTTAACAGTATTACTTTTAAAAATGGAAGATATGTCTGTCAAGCTAACCATTACATCATTTTTATTTTTGTAATGAATGAGATGAAACTGAAGGTCAAAACAGTAATGCCTTGTGTTTAAAGCTTTCTTAAGAGTATGAACATAGAGTCACAACTTAATCTACAGTGAACATTTGTTAATTTTATAAAGTTACAGAAAAGGCAGCAAGTTGAAAATAAAGCTTGCCTAAATGCCTCATTAATGTGTTTCCTGGCTTCAACTATTGAATTACTCAGGCACAAACAAAAAATATTAAGTAGCTTGGCTACACTAACAATGTAAACTTCAAGAAATAAAACCCAAAAGATCTATGTAGATATTTCTACTCTTAAAACAGACAAAATGCTCTGAAGTAACTTTTTTTAAACTCAGATTTTTTACCATACAAGATCTTTAAGACTACACACACCATATCTGCTACATGTATTCGCTGTATACATATCTGCTGTATATATCATACATTCAACTATGTAAGACTTAAAGGACATCCAGTAGAAAAAAAATTAAATCACTGAACTCGGAATTTCACGTTATATTTTCTGAGAAATATACTATCCGTTTGAACAGCAAACAAACTGAAACTGAAGAACCATAGAAGCATTGGGTTCACACCCTGAGTGAATTAGTCACATCCTTTAAATACAACTACTTACTGTTCTAATCAGCTTGAAATTATTTACTCTATTGGCCACAAAACTCTCTTAGTAAAAAGTACTAAGTACAGCATTTTATAATGTTGGAAATACACTTAACGAAAAAACTCTGTATACTAGAGAAACACTGGATTATACAGGAACCTCTTCAGTATTTCTTCCTCTTAAACTTCTCCTGAAGTTACTACAGCTGCAACCTGAAAACATGCCTGGATTTGGACCACAGAGATAAGGTAGCTAAAGCTATCACACTACCAGAGATCTAAACCAGCAGTTTCATACCTAGTCAAACCTCAGTGGCAGAAAGAGATCAGCATGAGCTAAAAAATATTTACAGCTCCTACTGCCACATGTATTCTCATCTATAAATCTGTCAGTTTAAGGGAAAACCTGGAGTTAGGGAAAACCTGGGGTTACCCCTAGTGCAATGTGCAAATCCCCCTACAAAACAGGTACACTGCTCCAATTTTACAGCTAAAACCCATCAAATTCTGGTACAGCAGACAATATTACCTTACTAACATTAAGATGATTTTAGTATTTGTATTTGGTTTTTGCTCCAACTGCAATAGTCTGAGAATAAACTGTAGGTAAAAATACTGTGGTTCATCAGAGTAACTACTACATCTGGAAAAACTAGATATGATCCCAGGGACACAGAAGGTTGCAATATTACTTATGTGTCAAACTTCTCTATTTATATCCAGCATAAGTATTCTCGAACAGAAAACATTGTATTTCTTGCTTGCTTCTGAAACCTACACAAAAGAAACAGACACAAAGCCTTAGAGTGACTCTGAAGCTGAAAGCCACGTTTTCAAACCCAAAGCAAAATAGTGTCTCTTTTATAACTTTTACAAGTATCTTGTTTGCATTTTCAAAATAACTGTACTTCCCCTTAAAACTTGTTTAACTGCTTACTTCTCCATGTACCAAAAACAAATGCTGGACTTTCTTCTGTTAAAATCAACAGTGCTACAGCCTACAGGGGCTTGAGCTCCTCACATCTGTGAATTGGCACAGGAAATAGTTATAAAGTCATTGATGCAGCAGAGGCAAACAGCCTGTTCTATACTGCTAATGAAATAAACCAGACACTCACAGCTATGTAGTTTTTTTTATAACAGATGCAAGAAAAAATACTTAAAATCACACAAATTCTATTTATTTTTAGAAACCCAGAGCCTTATAGAACATAGCTTTTCAAAACAAGTATCTAATATTTTCATTACTTCTCCCCTCCAAATGTCACAATTATTTCAGAGAGATCTCTCCCACTCCCTTCCCTCCAATAAAGATAGATTTGAATTTTGGATGCTTTATTGTGTCACATCCCTTTCAAGTATTTCAAAGCAACAGTAAATTATGTTGCTCATATATTCTGAACAATTTTAGTAACTACTTCATAGAATATAAATATATGCTCTATATTCTGCTTGAGATTTGAAGGGAATATTTGGAACTTTTACTCAAAACCTGTGTTGTCCATGTGGTCACAGTCCTTATAACTCTTCCTTTTTTACTGTTACCACCTTCTGCTTACTAATTCCAAATATGCCAGACTTCTATGCCCACCATAGTTTCCCACTCCTACATGCTATTTTCATGCACAAATGCTATTTAAGAGAATCAGCTTTTCCACATTAATGGTGCCCTGTACCACGGGTACCTCTGTAGTCATCTGCCTGCTTGCAAATGGTGTTCAGTGACGCTCCGCTCCTGGTGACACAA
Source organism: Cettia cetti (assembly GCA_013401135.1). Lineage (NCBI taxonomy): Eukaryota > Metazoa > Chordata > Aves > Passeriformes > Sylviidae > Cettia > Cettia cetti. Next base: position 3,088 of record VZUI01089253.1, read on the forward strand.
ACATAATTACAGCACCTCTTCAGCCAGCCATGCACATAATCACCTAGGATTACTTTTACACGTCACTCTGACAGGACTGCATACGTTTCTTCTGACAGAATATGTTGTTCCACAAAAATGACAAAGAAAAACTTAAGAGTCATAACAAACTCAGTCTCCTCTTCAAGTGTTAATGTGCAGATTAAAAAAAAAAGAAAAAGATGGGATTAGTTTCCTGTCTCTACACAGAACCCCTTGCTCTGGATGCAAAGGAGGAGGTCAACTGTTTTTGCAGTTCTGGGGTTTTTTGATGTAGTGAGAACCAGGAGCTATGAAAGAGACAAGCTGACAAGACAGCTTCAAAATACTGGTTTTACAATAAGGATATCAACAGACCAGGTTAATGAAGCGTCTCTAAATGAGTAATGCTAACAAGATCCTACATAGCTGTGATACTTGATCATGAATGATGGCCTCCCATACACCTTGGGGGAAGTACAAAACCTGAAAATTGTGTGACTGCCAACTTAAGGGAATGGCCCTTCCACTGCCTTGGAAAAGACCTGGGAAGTTTATTCAGAAAATCATTGACTTTGCACATATCCATGGAAAATAACCCATTATCTATGATTGTTCCACTGTCTGCTTTAGAGAGCATTTCAAAGTTCACTTGCTATTTTGTCTTCAAGCACACTATGACATACAGCCTGCCCTGTTCACCCCTTTAAAGCAGGTGCTAGCAGTCAAACTGCTCCTTTATGCCCTAGACTTATGTCACCCTCTAAACATTCAGTTCAGCTGTTGTAACACCATATTATATGTCTACACATAATTTAACTTTTATTTTGACAAATACCCTGCAGGGGAGATTTCTGGCGGTGCAAGAATTGTCACACTGCATCGAACTGTATTTCAGCTACCTCTACATTCACTCTGACATTGACCAACCTGAAGTAATAAACGAAAGACAAAGATCATAGCCATGCTGGTTCTTGATAATAAATGCTTTCGTCTATCCAAAATTAGACAGGTGAAAAGGGATTGAACAAGGTAGAGATAAAAGGCATCTTTTCTTTCAAGTGGTTTATTTTCCTGATTGGTTTTTTTGTTTGTTATTGGGTGGGTTTTTTGATTTTCTTTTTAAAATTTAAAATACACAGAGTCAAGACAGTCAAATACAAAAAAGTCTTCTACTAATAAAAAAAATTTGATAAATCTAAATGTACTCTTGCAAAAAAAAAAAAAAAAAAGCTGAGACAATTCACAGGCACAGATTCAAGTATAAGCTTTCCTTTGTTATGTACAGAATTTAGCAAAATCCTTTAGAATTAAATGGCTTATGTTTATACTGGTAGAAGCCAGTTACTTTCTTTGCCTTATGAAAAAATAAATGCATATACTAAAAGAAATAGTTACTGATCAATGACTTCTTGCAGTACATCCTTTAAAAGAATTTCCAAGATGTATTTTCATGTTTGCAAACCTGAAAGTTCAAGCTAGCACAGGAAAGTGGGTTTTTTTCCCCTTATTCTCCTGATTTTCAGATTAAGTTGAAAAAGATTCAACTATAAACATTTGTGTCACAATATCACTGATTTAAGACCATCAAAAATATTTTAATACCTCCACAGCTTCTAAGCGTCCTTCTAGTGCCATAAAAGTGAGAAACTGAGGTTCCATGTAAGGAATGGCTTGAGCAAGTCCTAGGCCATCACCAAACTCATCAAGTAGTCTGAAAAACATGAGTTAGGAAACAGTCTTATTTTCAAAATACATAGTTACAACACAAAGTCTGGATATATTAAATTATTTCACATCAGCTGTTAATAACAGCCAGATACTCAGCCAACTGATCTCTCCGTCTCCTGCCTCAACTGGACATGTAAATAAGATTAAAGGCTCATGGGTCAAGAAAAAAGGCCATGAGTTATCAATCAGCACCACAGGCCAAACAGACTCAGTTCAGAAAAAGCCTTAATTTAATTGAAAGGTTGAACCAGATGATTTTTTCAGGTTCTTTTCAAATTAAGCTGCCTGTGATTCTATTAATTTATTGCCAACAAAAATGGATTTGAATAGTGAGAAACAAAGACAAAAACAAAAACACCATTCCCTTAGCCCTCCCCTTATTTCCAGGTTCAATTTCACTCCTTCATCCTTGAGTCCTCTAAGTTCCCCTATCTCAAGCAGGGGAGAGGGAAAGGAACAGGGGTTGAGGTCTGTCATGGATAGCTCCTCTCTGCAATTACTTCTGTCCTCATTACTGTTTTCCTGCTCCAGCATGGGCTTTTTTTTGCAGTACTTCAACTGCTCTAGCAAGGCTTCTCCCCAGACACAGTTCCTGCAGCAAATTCCTACCTGTTCTACTGGGGTCCTCTCCAGTACCTAGAGGACTTCCTCCCCCTTCTTTTCTGACTTCGGTGTCTGCAGGGCTGCTTCTCTCACATCATCCTCATTCCTGTCTCACATACTGCTGGCTGTTCAGCATTTCTTAGTACTTTCCCAGTGGTGGATCCACTGGAGCCAGCTGGAACCAGCTGTGTCCCACATGGGGCAGCCCCAGCCTCTCAGATGCAGTTCTGCAGCTCCCTACCCCTGCTCCCAGCACAGTGGTAGCACACTCCCACAGTATATACTTCAGAACATCCTGATGGGAGTTTTTACTGTGAAATGGCATAACTTTGGCTAATGTGTTTCATATATATGCTATTAAGGTTGTTTTACAACTAACAATCAGATTGTGATTACATCATGTGTCATCATGTGTCAGTGTAGGAATGCATCCCAAACCCCAGCAGGCATTTCCATACAGGGAAAGGTTTGAGACTCACCCCCTATAAGGTAAAGGAGACAAACTTTGCTGTCCTTACAGTAATTGGCTTTTTGCGATGAGAAAAGCACCTGTTGGATGTTTTCCGCTGTTCTTCAAATCCTGTACCTCTCCTTATGGGCAGTTGGCCAGTGGAACCCTCCTCAATCATTAAGAAGGAGCACAAAGGAACTCAGGGGCCTTTTAGAGTGTTTTTAGGAGTGTGTCAGAGGTTTCTCGGACACCTGTGCTCTGCTTTTCTTCTGTTTCTGTAATGTTTGTTATTTTTCATTTATTAAATCTTTTACTTTATAAAACACCTCTAAAGAGCAGTCCCACGGAGATTATTTTAAGCCAGAGATTGATACATTTATACCTGGCTCATAACACTCTGGCCACGTGTTAAACTGTATCATCACAGTTCATGGCTTGGCAGCTTCTTTGAGTTCTGTTTTGGAAATTCAGAAATCAAACCTTGAAACAGGCACAAGTGAAATGATGTACAGGTCTGCAGAAGCTCAGTGGACAAAACTTAACAGACCATCAACATCTTTGTTCCTGTTTTTAGTAACTAGAAAGCTTCCCAAGGCTAACCTCCAACACTTAAAACACAGCTTCTGCCCTATCACACAATTCCATTGCTAGCTTACTGCCTGACAGTGTAAGAACATGTCTTCCTTCTAGCTTGGACTCTCATGCATTAGTCCTGTCTATGCTTTTCCACAATATAACTTCACAAGGAGAAAACAACAGTGTTGGTATGTCTGCACTCAAATATATATTTTAAGAAGCAGAAGAGAGCAAGTGTTGTGTACCACTGAAAAGCCTTTTGTCTATCACATTCTAAAAGAAACACATTATGCTATTATACATTTTACTATTTTGAATGTTGCTCCAATCACTTTATTCCTGGTATTTGCAGCATTTTAATAATAAATTGATTGCAATATCCTTCAGTAATCTAATGACAAAAAATGGAGTGAAGCATTCAAAATTATGATAATGTTAGGTAAGTGCATGGCATTTCAAAGATAAATGAAACAGATTGATAGTGACTAACTTACACCAGTTTCAAAGGAGGAAAAAAAAATTATAAAATAGGACTGACTTGAATGCTGATTACATTTATATTGCCTTATTTTTGTCACTCTTCCACTTGAAAATTAAACTAAAAAATGCACCCATGCCTTGCATATTTAGGGCACCAAAATCTTATCAAATCACAGCCTGATTTAAAAAAATCTGTTCCCTTTTCTCTCATTAGACGATACATAGCACTTGAAATACCTTAAACTTTAAGTAAGACTTGAAATACCTTAAACTTTTAAATTGAGATTATCAGCCCTTGAAGCAACTGCATACTGATGACTGCTTTGACAGCTTACAGAGAAAACAAAAGCTAGCGCAGGAAAGTAACTACAAAACCTCTGAAATTAAAGCAGGTGGCTATCAAATGCATACCTCCACTCCACATCCAGGTCTTCACTCACACTGGAGTCATCCTCAAGGTTGTTATTTCCATCCAACAAGAAGAATCCAAGATGCACAAAATCACTAATTGGATCATTTTCCTCGTCACTACTACTTTCCACTTCTTCTCGGTACTGTAACCAAGGAATTTCACCTTCCTCCAATGTCTGCTCCCTGTATACAAGTAAGTGAAAAGCTAAAACTAAAAAGCTAAGAGAATTTACAAACACACAAAAGCAACAAAAGCCAAATGTAACACAAAGACTAAACAGACATGTTTCCTAGACTGCAGAGTCACAGATTAGAAACTCAGCATTTTCCATAAAAATTCAAGAAATTACCAGTGGTATCAGCTCTAGACTCCAAATCTAGTAACACCCATGATTCTGTAGCAAAGTTTTGTCTAAGGCTCAAGGCTAGCAGTAGAATAGGCAGTTTGCTTTGAATTTTCCTTAGTACAGCCAGCATCCCTGCCACGGTTTAATAAATTTGGTACTAAACATTTTCTTATTTATCTACAAGTTCCTAAAGGCATTAAGGAGAAAGATTATCTTGACACCCCAGAGCAGCCTCCATGGCAAAGCTAGGCCTGAATGCAATGCAAAGAGCTACTACTTGCAAGAGAAGCTATCTTGCAAGAGAAAGACAACTGTCATTCCTGGATATCCTATAGGAGCACAAGTCACCTGGATGCAGAGAGTCATGGGGCTGTGAGGCCCATTTTCCCTATAAAAGGGAAAACAAACAGGAATTATGTTAAAGATGCTTACATTTTCATTCTGAAAGAAAGTTAAAAAGCACACAGCTCCATTATTGTTGTTCTGAAAGAGATGAGTTGCCACAAAGTTTTCACAAAGTCACACTAGTTCTCCAAGACCCAAGAATGTGGAGAGTACTTTAAAAGCATTAACAAACTGGACTGCTTCGCAACAGGTACTGTGCACCTAAGAGTGGAAGAAGCTGAAAGAACACTTAGGTGTGGCCTTTGCTTTATAAAGATCCACACTAGAATGAATATTAGATGCTTAGAAAAAAGGCAAGCACATTTTTCTTAGCTATATATAGGTACAGATATTGCCTTATAGCAAAGGTAGCTGCAGTATATAAAGTACTGAATGACTGGGAAAATAAAGTAAGTTTAAACTTACTAGAGCAAGCAAGCAATTCAAGTTTACTTTAATTACTGATAAGGCTGCAGAAAATAAGGAGCAGCTGTGGAATAGGAGAAGCAATAAAGTAGAGATAAAGAAGTTCTTTCCAAGGAGTCCCAAGCAGTATCAGAAAATGTTTATGTAACATGTATATCTCAACAATTAACTTGCCTAACTGGCTTTTAAAAGTCAATATATTAAGTCTATTAACCATATTGACACTATATGCCAGTGCACTCCCATTGTTTCTGTATTTTTCATTACATAGAACTGCTTGCATGAAATGCCGTATTTTCCCTGATTCAAAATACATACAACTACTCAGATTATTGTGATGTAGGCAAATGATTGTTGCTGGCATGGTGACTGCTTTTAGATGTTATTCTATGTAATGCTATGTGAATACTCTACTACTGGCAATGCCAGAAACTATATGAAGTTAGCTAATAAAATAAAGGCATACCCTTCCTGCAAACAGAAGTCTATGCTCTCCTCTATCACACCACTGCTGCTCCTCTGCACACCAGGGTCACGCTCCTCCCTGCACGAGACAGTCTCCCAGCTTTCATCACTTGAGGACTGCTCTTTTTCCACAGCAGTAAAATAGGAAGGCACAGATGTGGACCATTCTCCATCACTGCACTCTGAGCTGCAATTTAAACAAGGTAATATAGTATGAATTCAAACACTGCTTGAGGGGAAAGAAAACAAACAATTTCCCATTTTTCCATCAACATTGCTCTCAATATAGGCAATTTTTTTTTTCTAAGAGAAATTAATCTTCTGCTATCTATAGATGTGTTACAAATCAAGTGTACAGAGTGGATTAAAAAAAAAGTCTGTAAGAAAGGATTCAAAAATTCTACCCACCCTGCTTTGCAAAAAAGTTTTGTTCTTCCCTTGCTACAAATGTAGAGTACAGCAAAAAACTCAAGAACAGAAACCAGACTCAATATACACATCTTTCTCCCAGATTGCAAAAACAGCAGCAGGGGCACTGCTTGATTAACAAATAATCAATGTCAGCCTTACCTCTCCAACAAACAAATTTAAAGCAAAGCTCTCAGGACATATATGCCATACAGAATGACCTTTTAAAACATAGAAAGATATAATGGATGACTTACTGCAAACTATTTGATTCACAAGCCCAAACGAGATGAATGGCAGGGGTTCTTGGAAAGACAATTTCCTTGGCCACCACATAGACAAGGGGAGTAAAGCTTTGGGCAGCTTAAACAAAATAGTAGTGCTAGCACAATCTTAGGAAGGATGAACTACTGCTACCATTAGTAATAGCACTTAGAAGATTCACTCACTGCAGTGACAGTTACTGAAAATCAAAATATAGTCAACTAGCTATGTCACTCCAAAAAGTTAGAGAAAACATACGTGCAAACAACCAACATGCTTACTAGACCTCATTCACAAAGCAATCCACAATATCCACAACTCAGTTTTCTAATCTGCTAAACCCAGTAGGTTTAAGCCTATTGTTACCTCCCTGCCTACAAACTCACTAATTTCCTCCTTTTATTGAATATTACAAATACATGCCAATGGAACTTGCAATTTAAGGAATTTTAAGTGCTTTTGAAAAACTGCATAGTATATACTGCAAGTTTTAGAAGAATAAGTAAGTTCAAGATGGAAATTATATATAATCATTTTAATTTGAGGCAAGAACAAGTTTTTCTATCACAATTTTGATGACAAAAAAGGTGATGGAAATGAGAATATTCATTAATTTTGGGCTATTTTAATGAATTACTTTAAAATACAAATAATATCTATTATGAAATTCTGATATGTAGTCTAATGCATCTCATATTACATCATCTAAAGCTGAATATTGACTTTTTAAACCTTTTGTTCTGTTCGGTTCTTTGGTTTTGGGTTGGGATGTTGGCTTGGAATGTTATTTGATCAAGTTTTTTAGTACCTACTTTACAATTTCATCTTCTATACTTTAAGGCTAACTGAAATATTCAGATCTCTTGTTTTAGTTGTATCTATTTTACAATCCAAGAATGATTTCCAACACACTTTAAAATACTCCTCCTTTGTTTTAGTCAAATTTGTTCTCTAAGGTTTATATACAAACACTAATTCAAACCAGAAAAGGATATACCTAACATCACTAACACCAAACAACTGAAGAACATTAAATATTTCAGAACTTAGGATTTAACTGTGCTCAATTCTGCACAAGTGCAGAACATTACTTAATGGTGAGAGAGTTACAGACTTGTCACTTGCCAAAAGCATAGCACATGAACTTTTAGCATCTGCATGTGGATTTGCTGATGACAGTCCCTGCCCTGGCTGAACCCCGTCCTGTACCTGCCATACAGTTCAAAACTAAATGGACAGAACTGATGGGTATGATCCTCCTCCCTCCACCCTGGGACCTTCAACCACCCTTCCAACTTAGAACATACATGGTTCTAACAAACATGCAAGACTTCCTCCTTTCCACACTGCTTCTACAAGCTGACACCACAATAGCTGGGCACCTCCTTGAAGCGAATATTCGAGGTGGAGGCCCACACTGCCAGCAACCAAAGGTGAATTTCTCCCTGGGATGGGAATAAGCTAAAACTGAGCTGAAGTATGTAGTTTTAGACATGTCAAATGCACTTTTTATGCAGCTCTGCATGAACATAAAATATAGTTTAAGCCTTTAAACATAAAACTTCACTTTTCACGAGTGAACATATAACTTCTTTGTACTGACCAATCATTAACAATTTATTTCATAAGTATTTTTAGGTTTTAGACCATAAATTTCAGGGATTCCAAGTTAAAAACATTATTTTTGTTTACCAGCTCAGTTACTGTCATCATCAAGAACATTTCAAATAATCAATCCATGTTTCTTTTTGTCATGCTACAATAACCCATCAGTATGCATCACGGAAACCAATGCTATAATTGTAGAATACATTACACTTCCTTCCTGGCATCTTAATCTTCTAGCAGCAACATTTCAAAAATAGAAAAGACTATGCACTAACAAAACTTTTTGAAAAGGATGTGGAGGAAGTACCTTTACTAAGAATCACAATTGTCAAGGTTGGAAGGGACCTTTGAAGATCATCCAGTCCAACCTCCTTGCCATCCTGCAGTCCAGCCTGGAGCAGGTGACACAAGAATGGTTCCAGATGGGTTTGGAACGTCTTCAGAGAGGAAGACTACGACCTCCCTAGGCTACCCGCCCCAGTGCTTTGCCACCCTCAACCTCAATTCTTCTTGTTGTGGTAGAACTTCTTTTGTTTTAGTTTATGGCTATTACTCCTTGTCCTGTCACTGAACACCACTGAAAGGAGTCTGGCACCACCCTCCTGGCACCCACCTTAGAGATACTTATCTTCATTAGTGAGACTGCCTCAGTCTTCCCTTCTCCAAACTAAGGAGGCCCAGATCCCACCTCTCCCCATAAGAGAGATGCACGCCCCAGACCCCTCATCATCTCTGTGGCCTCCACTGGACCTTCTTCAGTAGCTCCTTATCTTTCTTCAGCTGTGGAAACCAAAAATGAACGCAATACCCCAAGTGTGCCTCACTAGGGCAATAAGTGAGGCAGGATCACCTGATCTGCTGGCCACACTCTTCCCAGGATACCAGTGTCTCTCCTGGCCTCCAGGGCACACATGACCAGCTCATGGTCAACCTGCCACCCACCAGCATCCCAAGGTCTAATCCAGCAGAGCTGCTCTCTAGTGGGTGAGCCCCCAACCTGTGCTGGTACTGGGCATTATCCCCTCACAAGTGTGGGACCCTATATGTACACCTTGAAGAAGAAAAGCCCCTAAGTCTACTATCCCATTTTAAAACACATTTTGTTCTCTCATAGTTGCAACTCTGCAACATTTTAAGGACAAGATTTTATGCTAATTAGTTTTTGTGCTTTTCTCTCTACCAGAACACAGGAAACACAATCTAGTAAGCAGTTTAGCTTATAAATGGCAAGCGCATGCACAAGAGAACCACATCGACATCCATGTCTTGTAAAGAATGCCATTGGAACAGAATCAACAAGATGAAAGCAAACTGCAAGAAAAATAGGGGGAAAAAAAAAAAATCAAACACTACTACATCTTCCATGAGTGATCATAAGGTTAGAAATGTTTTTACCCTCAAATAGATCAGTTATATAATTCCAATTAATAGTGAAGAGTTCAAAACTAATATTTTATGAATAGAAGTTAATCAACATAAGGTTTATCCAAATTACTTCATCTTTTGGGTGAAGAGCTCAAAGCAGAAGGAACCTGAATATTGCTTCTCATGTCAAGCTTGGGGCAATCTGTAACCTAAAACTGTAATAATTAATAGCTTCTTTGGAAACACCTAGTAGTCTGAAGAATTTCCATTAAAAAGGGATTTAAAGCAACCCTATCAAGTTATTCTTCAAATATTACAAGGAAGAACAATTTCTTCCAAAAGGCTGGAGACATGAACATAAATAAGCTGCCATGCAGAATATTGAGATTTGGTAAAAAACCAAATTCTGAAGAGTAAGCTTAGAAGGAAACTTTCAAAGCTGAACAAGGCTTTCAGTTTTTATCCTCCCTCTATCCAGTAAAAATGAAATAAAAATAAACATGTAAATTTCCTCAGTGGTAAGTGCCCGGACTGCAGACATAAGGAAAGGCTTTTCACATTACCAGAAGAGTGAAGGGTAAGTGAAAGGAAGAGTTATCTGTTATCTGATCATATTCTGAAATGCCTCAAGATTTTATGTCTCATTTGCTAATATACTGTTCTGTTTTGCACATCATTTACATGGAAGATTCAATACTAAAACAGATATAAAAATGAAATTTTACCTGTCTTCATCTTTGTGGGACATTAAGTAATGTGTGTTGTGGTCTTCAAACTCATTCCAAAAAGCACTATCCCTTAGGACACTGTTTTGTTCTCGAGCTACTGCATTTCTTCTTAAGTCTGTTTCCATGTTCTTTTGATGACTCTGCATTCTTGAGAGAAAGAACACACCAGAACTCATCTCGTCTTTGCCATCTCTCAAGGTACACTCAGGACGGCATTGCTGGACATCAGCAATTCCAATTCTCCTCCAGGAATCACCTTCCTCTTCATCATCACTAGGGAGATGACATTCTCTCTCCAGTTGTTTTGCAATATTTTGTTTCCTAATTTTAGGTCTCACTACTCGCTCAGATGCATTTTCTTGGTCAGTTTCTCCATCACTGATGTTTAATACATCAGCAACTGGTATGGGGGTTCCAGTTCTAACATCCACTGTATGTTTTATCTGCTGTGTTTCATAACTGTCATCATTCAGGCTAATTTTCGGTATAGCTTCATCTTCAGCAGATTTAAGTATCCTATTGTTTGGACATGCCAAAGTAACTGGTCCTGTTTCTTCACAGCTTTCTCTATAAATGCTGTGGTTGAAAGCAGACAGTTGGGACTGTAAGTCATTAAGAGATTCCACCTCTTTTTCACACTGCGAAAGTATGTTATCTAGTCTTCCCTGAATTAGACCTGCTGCTTCTCTTATCCAAGAATATTTGTCTACCGCATCCTCTTCCTCTCCATCACTGCTATCTGGCTCATAGGAGTCAATATTTACAAAAGCAATTCCATTTTTACCGTTCAAATCACTATGCCCTCCAGATGTGTATTCTGCAAGGTTCGCATATTTTTTGTGAGGATTCAAGTCTTGTGAGATTTGGTTGCCTTCTAGGCCGTAAGAGAATACAGAAAATGATGATGTGGTCAGTTCAGAAGTTTGGCAAGCAGGTTCTCTAGCGCCAGAATCATTTGACAAAGGCTCATCTAATAAATCAGCAGAAACTTGAACCAACAGACTGGAATCTTCAGAGAAAGCTGTAAGAAAGAATGCAACAGAAATATTCTTGTCTACAACAACTGCTAATTACAAAGAAGAGGTAATTTACTAGGACTGCAGTGCAAAGTGATAGAAACATTTATCAGAGATGCAGTCATTCTTCAATAATATATTTACTTTCTCATTTATACAAACTAAGCCTACAGAAATAGACCTAAATTATACAATTCCAGCTACAGATGTGACAGGGGGAAGAAAGTATTAAAGGAACACATACATAAGCAGAATTTTTACATTGTTTCTATAAAAGGGAATTATAAGATAACAGAAAAACTGAAAGAACATTTCTCTCTATCCATTCATTAACTGGCTAAATTGTGCCTTCTACTACACTCAGATAAAGTCACTTACTGCTACTATTAATTACATACTAAAAGAACTGTACCTTGTACCAGCACCTTTGAGTGCAACTCCCCGTAAGAAGAAAACAGCAGGACTGAATGTGGTATTACAGTTAATAGTTGCTTCATCACAAATGCATTTTAGTTATATTACACTTGAACACCTCTTGCATAAAGGGACAACAAGATCAAAGGGACAACAACATCAAGCATACCAGCAAGAGTTAAAGAAGGTTAAAACATGTATACTACTGCTACTGTAAAATCAATCCTTTATTCAAGTAATTTTTAAACTCCTAACCAAGGCAATAGTCCAAACTATTTTGTCCAAAATCTCTTTCAAATTGATAGATGAGGCTCCATTACTAGGTTGGTGAATTCCTGGCACTGAAATCTTATGAGAGGTATGCCTCAGCACTAGGAATCCGGCTTCCAGGAAATAATAGTGTATCTAATTAATATCTTGAAGCCCCTCCACAATATTTGTTACAAGGCAAAGGCTGCTTGGCAGGCTTCCCTAGAGATTGTCCAGTCCACTCTTCTTGCTCATGCAGAGTCATGTATAGTAAGTCACCAAGGATCTAATCCAGTCATATTTTTAATATTGCAAATACTTCCTCCTATCCATTTTCTACAGTTTCTTAGATTCCTAAAGCACCTGGACAGTAACTTCATGGTAGATGTACTTTAGGACCAACTAGGAACAGTGCCCTCCTTGATTTATTGCTTAGTAACAGAGGGTCTCATGACCCAAGCTCATGACCCAAGTGGAGACTGGTGACAGTTTTGGCCACAGTGAACACAAAGTGATCAAGTTCCTTCTGTCACCAGAGACTTTAAAAAATAAAAACTTCAACTCTGGACATGAGGAGAACAGACTTCAGACTGCTCAGGGAACTAGTTAGTGAGATCTTGGGAAAATGCTTTTGAAGGTGCTGGTGCCAGTCCCATTTTAAGGACCATGTCGCAAGGGCACAGGAACAGGCAATTACAAAAATGCTGGAAGTCAAGCAAGTGAGGCAGAAGGCTAGCTTGGATTATCAGGGATCTTCTTTTGGAGCTAAAGCAAGAAAACAAGGTGTATGGACAGTGGAAGCAAAACCAGGTGACATGGGAGGAATACAGAGATGCCGCTGCCACTGTGGGGAGAAAATTCATGTGGCTAAAGCTCAGTTGGGGTTGATGCAAGCCAGAAACGGGCTTTTTTTTATTGTCCCCACTGGGGACAATAAAAAATTCTATTAAGTATGTCAGCAGCAATGGCAGTGCAAAAATAACATTAGCCCATTATAGGATGACAATAGTTGCATTACAGACAGGAACAGAGACAAGGCAGAGATGTTAAATGGTTTCCTTGCCCATCTTCAAGACTGATGAAGAGAGGATGTCCAAGGAGGTCCCAGTGCCCTGAGCTGGAGGATGACGACCATGAGAATAATCAACTCAAGTCAACCCTGAACTTGTATGGGATCTGCTGCTGAATCTCTTTAAGTTTATAGGGCCTGATGAGATTCATCAGAGGGTAGTCAACTAATCAGCTGATGAACACAACAACACAACAAGGTCTCTCTCAATGATTTTTGAACAATTCTGGAAATCTGTAGAGGTCCCAGCTGACTGGACACTGGCTAATGCTGTCCCAATTTTCAAGGAAGGCAAGGATGACCCTGGAAAGACAGGCCTGTCAGTCCACTTCAGTGACTGACAAAATTAGAGAGATAACTATTCTGGTGTAGTGAAAAACTTGAAAGAAATGCAGCAATTGCTCACAGCCAGCATGGCTTCATGAGAGGAAAATCCTGCTAATTCCTTTTAAGACAAGGTATCCCACCTATCGGATCAAGGGAGCCAGTTCATGTAATCTTTTAGCTAAGCATTTTATACTGCCTTGCATAGGATCCTTCTGGACAAAACAGCACACAGCTGCATAAACACATCATGTGATGGGTGAGTAATACACCCTTAGACTGCATATATCTGATGACCCACAAAACAACTGCATGCTCATCTGTGTAACTGAAACAAGAAATGTGGTAGCATTATATAGAAACAATAGGAAGATTTCCACTAATGTCCACACTGCCTTACCTAGAGACCTTTAGCTAGATGAAACTTAGAAAATGTACGAAGCACGGACAACAATAAACACACTTCAACTACAAAAGACTAAAACCACCCCAAGATGATCTACATCACCTAACAGATTACAAAAATGATTGAATACAAAGCTAAAACAGCACTATGCATTATAATTTTAAAAGAAAAAAACCGAATAAGAAAGCAGTTTCAAAATAGTCTATAAGGGAAGGAGGAAAAAAACCAACTACATTGTAGAGCTATAGAATCACTTATGTGGGAAAAGTCCGCCAAGGCATCAAGTGCAACCATAAATTAACACTGCCAAGTCCACTATTAGACTAAGCATACACACCTTTTAAGGACCTCCAGGTGTAGGAGAAGGGAATACAGGTGGCCTTGCCCCTGGTAAGTAACAGCTGTGTTAATTACCCAATACAGCCTTGCCCCTGATGAGTCACAGCTATAGTCAGTAAAGGTAAGTGTGATAAGAGAGTGGATTAGCTGGTGAGGAGTGGATTATGAAGGAGGAGGAACCTTAAGGAAGAGGGAATGAGAGAAGGATCCTGGAGAGAGAGAATCACTGCTCTGAGGTCAATCTGGATTTGCAGTTAGAGCCCATTGTTGGAACCTGCAGCCACAGTTTAGCTAGGTAAAAGCTTGCAGTCAGTCTGCAAACTAATACCTGCAGTCATAGTTCAGCAGGAAATAACCAGCAGTCAGAAGCTGCAAGGGGAACCTACAGTAGGCTGCAACGAGAGTCAATGAATAGCTGGAGTCAGGATGGCTGAGCTGTCCAGCTGTCCAGCTGTACAGGACCCTTCACATGCTGTGATAAACAAGAAGCCTGTGTCTCATTTCTACCTTCTAAGAAGAGGGCTGCTGCAACATCCAACCACAACAACTCTGCAACTTTCCTGGGCAGCCTCTTCCAATGATTGGCAACTCCTCTGGTGAAGGTATTTTCCAAACAGCCAATGAAACCTCCCCTGGTGTTGACTTTTTCTGTCACTACTGGGCAGAAAGAACCACACCCACCTCACTCCAGCCTCATCTCAGGCAATTCTACAGAGCAGGAAGCTCCCCCTGAGCCTCCTTTTCTCCAGGCTGAACACTCCCAGCTGCTTCCCATCTGACTTGTGCTCCAGACTCTTCCTCAGCCCTGCTGCCCTTCTCTAGACATGTTCCAGCCTGTCAATGTCCTTCCTAAATTGAGGGGCCCAGAACTGGACACAGCCTTGAGGTGTAACCTAACCAGTGCCCAGCATAGGGGGTTGGTCACTGCTCTGGTGTCACACTACTGCTGACACAGGCCACATGCCCTTGACCACCTGTGCACGTTAATGGCTCATATTCAGCCAGTGTTAAGTACTACTCCCAACTTCCTTCCTCTCAGGTACTTTGGAAGATCTAAGGAAGATCAAATAGAGTTTTTTAAGCTGAAAACATCAGGCAAAGAAATGGGACCATATTGTTAATCCAAGAAGCCATTCTGTATTTCTCTTTAAAATTATTATTCAGATGCTAATGTCACAGAAGGCATTTTGGTAAATACTAACATCCAATATTCATTAAACAAGAAAAGGAAGTGGTCTAACTAGTATAAACAAATAAAAGAGGAACTTTTAAAGATTTTTCAGAGGCTTAAACTTTTTCACAAGATTAAAATAGACATTTTCTTCCAAATGTGAATTTTAATTTGGAGACAAAATAATTTGAATATTATTATTTAGTTTGTTAGAACACATTAACTCATTATGAATGTTCTTCAAGCAAAACTACACAACCTAATATTAATTTATAAGATTATTTCTACTTTAGAGAATGAAATTTAGTATAAAAGCAAATTAAAGACATAGGAAATGTACTTTTCATATTATTTAAGTGGCTCAATCACATGAGTCACTTATGAGGGTCTTAATATTCCTTCCTACTCTGGCCCCAAGCATCCCAGTTTGCAACAAAATGTCACATACACAAAGATATGTACATACGTAAAGAATCCTCTTTCTGAACATCTTCCAATTCTAATTGTTTGCAGTTATCATTCTGTTGATGTCCATCTTTGTCTTGATTATTCAAAGATCGTCTAAACCCAACGCAGGAATGTCTTCTTCCAGATCTTCCACCTGTAATAGTCTGATATCCTCCTGCAGGTTTGGGCCAGGCAGTTTTGCCAAGTCCTTGGCCCATTGCTTCATGAGATTATGGAGAAAAGAAAAAGACAGAGATATTTGTTAGACAACAATATGTCTTTGCAGCTTCCCTCTTCCCTAACACTTTGACTTACTTTTTTTAATCAAGGAATTTTCTATTCCTGTAAAGCCTTACGTTTCATTAACAATATGTTTATTAAGAACATAATGTGCTCTGGGCCCATACATCGTGAAAGCATGTAACTGAGTTTTCACCTACGCTAAATAATACTGGCAAACACTGCGCCCGCATCTTAACACATTTTTAGTAAATAACAGACTTAATTTTTTTTAAAAAAAAATCAATCCCCGATGTCACAGCTTTTTTTTTTTTTTTCACTCCGTTCATAAATCTGGCACAGTACACGTATCAGCTTGCAGAAAAGATTTGCAAGCACTATAATGGAAAATACTTCAGGTAATACAGCACAATTCAGGCAGCCCTAGTCAGCTTATCTTTCTGACTGGAGAAGTACAATTATTCAAATCACACCTTCTAAAACAAAAGTCCCAGGGAGAAGGCTTTATTCTTACTGCTAGAGGTAGAATGTCCAGGCCATACAAGTATTGCCCACACACTGCTTCTTCTTACGGCAGTTTTTCATATTATTGAAACTTACAGCTTTTACCATGAAAATATGGGATATGGGGTAAAAAGGAACTTGAGAAACAGTGGAAAAAGGCTGCTGATATTGTAATAAGGACGGTTATAATACAGCGGTATTACCAGGTATTAATTTAACACAAGGGTTCACGCTCAAAGGCTGTCACTTGTACAAGTGCAATTAGAAGTTCACTATTTCAGATATACAGTGACTTCCTGTGTGCCTCTAAGTTATTTTTTCACCCTAATCTTTACTAAATATGCAATGAAAAATTTTCAGTTCTTGAAACTCACCAAATTAAAAAAGTTAACACTAAAGACAAGGAAGATAAAGTTTGCAACCATTAATATAGAGTATTATGAACTTCAGAAAAATATGAAAGCTTTATTTCCTAGCTGTGCATCTAATCTTTTCATTACACTTTAAAAGAGTATCTGTGGGCAGAGACATATGAAAGAGATTGAACCTTGGCAGAAAAAGTTAGCAGGTATCTGAGGCTTTTTTCCTCATTTATCTATAAGTGCTATGTAGTTTGATTACACATAATTTTCCCTAGAAATGTTTTTGTCCAGACCTGCCCATCCCGCATTAAAAACCAGAACCTAAAATGTTTTGCTATTAACTATACCACTCCTGCAGTCTTTAGAAAGGTGAAAACTCTGGTGTCTTTGCAAAACAAAAATCCTGGCAACTAATGCAAGAAGAAACAGGTCTGACAATTCATTTTCCTATCTAGTCAGTCAGTTAATATCTTTATTAAGTCAACCAGCAAGTTATTTTTTCCAACCAAGCTCTGACAATTCTGAAATTTCCCTTGATTACAACATGGTTGATCAGCAGACTGCCAGCGGGAGCTGATAACAGCAGCCACATCCAAATCTGCAGAATGAAATCCAACAGTTAGATTAGTAAATTAGAATAGCAATACAGAAATCTGTTCGCAAACAAGTGGTTAAAATGAACAAGGTAAAAATACAACAAAATTGCATAATTCTCAATTTGATTTTGTTCTCTAAAACATCAGTATTGTTCAAAAAAAGATGCCCACTCAACAGAGACAAGCTCTGTGAATACCAATATGTAGGTTTTAAAAACTGATGCTCACAACATGCAAAATCTGTTTATTGCACTACATTTTTTGTTCCAAATAATGCTCTCACATACAGTATCTCATCACATATTCAACTATTTCTAGAAGATAGGGCAGACAGTTTTTATTCTTCTGTCCTGGCGAAGACTTAATGGATCAAGAAAGCAAAAGCTTTCACCACTTACTGAAAGTATGTCAATTTAGTTTTAAAGAGATGCTAAATTCTACCTAAATACAAAACATCTCAAAAATAAGAGAAGGAGGAAGGCATTTATTTACCTACATGCCTAAAATGAGCTGCATTTAGCCACATGAAAGCACAGACCAATTTACAAGAAACCCTTCAGGCAATGAAGCTGTGAAACACAGTATCCTATCTCAGGTATTTCTTCCAGGCTAGCTCAGCCTAAGAAGTAGGTATGGCTTCAGATGCTCAGTTTAGTAGACCTGTTCAAAGCACACCCAATGGTCACTGACAAGATGCATTTCTGCAAAACTGATCAGTCTTAGAGAAGCAACACAACAGTGAATAAATAAGGTAGGGCAAACAAGTGATTTATTCACTTCTCTAGCTGAAGATGTTTATACACACCTCCATAGTTCCAGAATGTTATTACAGTCACCTGAATTCCTCAAAAGGATCATGATCAGAAAAGCATTTTGGATTACCAAAACTGATTAAAAAAATGGGTGAGATTGTCTCATAAAATGCACAGCTCATAAACAGGTACATCCAGCCTTTAACAGGCACTGCCTTAATCACTTACAGAGTGGTGTGCTTCCTCTTTACTTCTACCAACACTGCACAAAGGACACCACTCCCAGAGACAGCAAATTATGGGCCAAACCACAGAAAGCCTCAGAATCTAGACCAAATTCTAACCAGCTTGTCCTTAAAAAAGGAAAAACGATCCCTGTTTTTCGAGATGTAAGTGTTCAAGGTTAGAGTACATGCATGCCTGCATGTATTTACAACCTAGCACTCTATCTTGAGTTACAGAAATCATCCACGTTCTTGACCACAGTACTACATTAAAAAATAATCTCAAACCAATTTGCAGAGCTAGATGTAGGACAACTGGAATTTCCTGCTTAGACAGATGCTAGCAGGATTCTGTCCTAACCCACTGAAACCAGTCACCTCCCTTTACTCTCCTCTCCCTTTTGTTCCCTCCTGTCTCAACTCCCTCACATCCTGCGCACTAATGACAAGAGCAGCAGCTCTCTTGGGTCAAGGAGTGCATGACTGAGGGCCGTGAAGGTGATCTGAGGCTGGAGCACCCCTTTTACGAAGGCAGGCTAAGAGAGCTGGGGATGTTCTGCCTGGAGAAGGCTCCAGGAAGACCTTAGGGCAACCTTCAGGTACCTAAAGTAGAGTTACTAGGAGCTGGAGAGAGAGTTCTTACAGGGTGTGTAGGGCTATTACACAGGAGAAAAAAGCTTGGCAGAATGTGGCTGGGGGGTCCAGAGGGGAGTGGGCAAGGAGTTGGGAGAAAACAGTTCCAAGCTGTCATTTTCTGCTGCAGGAAGTATCTAACTAGCTTTTATTTTTTTTTTTTTTTAAGAAATGTGAAGTTAGCCTCAAATATTTCTTAGAGAAATATTTTTTCAATCTTCTAACAACTAATTTTTTTAATGTTCTTTCTCAGATTTTCCTAGCATTCATAGAAAAGCTTGCATGCATATTTTGGACCCTATCTCAACTTTACATAGAAATAATAAATCCTGTATCCTACTCAATTGCTCTTTTCTCTCTTATATCTATAAACTTCAGAAAACATTTTCTCCTACAAGGCAACAACAAGATCTCACATTCAAGGTTTGAAAAGGGAATGCATGTAATACTTCTACAATTACTGTTTTCTAGGTTACCATCTTAAAAAAATAAATCTGCATTTATTTCCAGAAGTATGAATTCCTCTAGCTGTCAAATGGGCAAAATTTAAAACCAACTCATAATCTTCACACCCTCCCCCTTAATTTACTATTTCTGAATCATAATGAAATCACACCCCTGATCAACACAAATAAATGTTGCAGGCAAAAGTATTCACATTGTCTTTTAAACTGTATTATCCAATATTCTTTACCTGGAACCAGTATTCTACATCTCTTTCTTCCCTGCAGGTATTGAAGGCTTCTAAGTGCAGATGAATTTTTTTAAAAAAATTGAATTAGAATGGAGAATTTTCAGTTTGCTAAGCACCACTGCTCCGGACTGCAAAGAGATTACTTCATTTCAGTTAACAGAAGAAAGACACACAATAAGCCCAAAAACCAGAGGATTATTTCAATTTAAATAATTGAAACAACACACTACTGTCACAATTTCCTTCTCTTGCCTCTATGGGCAGATTAACACTGAAATTATTTAATTTTTTTTACTATGCTTACAAGTTTCAAACTACATACATAGCAGATTAATACTCAAAGCAATGAATATTCAGTTAAAATTTATTTTCACTGTCTGGTATTCATCTAAACCTCAGAAAGCCATAAGCCAGAGTCTAACCCCGGTAGGCAGCTAAGCACCACACAGGTGCTCACTCATTCTCACACCCAGTGGAAAAGGAAAGAGAATAAAAAGTGTAAAAGTGAAAAAAACCCCATGGGTTGTGATAAAGATTTTTGGAATTTGGGGTTTTTTTAAGAGGAAAAGAAAAGGAGATAAATACATAAAAGCAAGGAAAATGAATAACGCAAAAAACCCCTAATTGCTCACCAGCAACCCAACAATGCTCAGAGAGTTCCAAAGTCACCGCAGCCTGGCCAACCTTCTTCCCCCTACCAGCTGAGCATGATATTGCATGCTCTGGAATATCCCTTTGGTCAGCTGGGGTCACCTGTCCCAGCTGTCCCCTCCAAATTTCTTGTGCCTTCCCACTGGTGGGATGAGAAGCAGAAAAGGGCTTGGCTCAGTGCAAGCCCTGCCCAGCAGTAACAAAAATATCCACAAGTTATCTACACTGTTTTTAGCCAAACATACAGAACATAATCCCATGCAAATTCTCATGAAAAAATTCAGCTCTATCCCAGCTGGTAACAGTATGCTGGATGATAAGCAAAAATCAAATCTTTTTCTTTTGGATCCAGTTCATTCAACCATAAGTTCCTTCCTCAAACTCCCTAGTTTAGAAGTGACTTAAGGCTCCCCACTAGAATATTTGAGAACACAGCAGTGGTTATTTCCATAAGAAGTATCAGCTCAGCTACAAGTACACTGACAAATGGAATACGCTTCAGGGACATACTTTCCAGGCACTGTCTTCATGAACCATTTTCAACTCTCCTTTGAGCTACAGATTCCACTAAGTCAATGTTTTCAGTCAGTATAGTTCCTTCTCTTTTCCTGAGGCTGGAAGTAGCCTGTAGACCAAATTCAATAAGCTGTCAGGCTGCCCCACTACTGAATTAATTTTAAATTAGAATATTGTTTAGTTGTGGTTTTTTTCCCTCTCAGATTACATTAAAAAAGACCCCCAAAAGCCATGATCATATCAAAATATTCTGATACTGATCTGAAACTCTTCCCAAAAGAGGCAAACAATCACCAGCAAACTAAGAGCAACTTCTTCCTACTTAAATACTAAATGGTTTATTTTGCATTTCCCTAAAAGCCTGCAGTTTTGTATGCAATTTGTGCCATAAATACAAAACTGAAGTTCTGAATTATTAGTCTATTCGTATTACACCTATAACTATTAATTTTCCAAATAATTAAATTTCTGCATTTACCAAAGCATTAGTCAACATGCAGGCTAAAAGAAACAAATTGAGTATTTTGGCATTGTCTGTATATTCCAAATCTCAATTAATGACCTCCTATAATCATCATAGACAATTCACAACTCTACCCAAATGCCCCACATAGGGCAAATTTGGGAGGAAACTTCCAAAGGGGTCCCTGTAGAAAGCAGATTCAAGTGGTCCCTCCCCTAACTGGTTTGGGAAAAGATTGCCTTGGTGAAAAGTGGAAAAAACCTGTTTATTTAACAAGCAAAGTACTCATGAGCATGAAAAAATGAATAATATTAAACAATGGAAACTCTTGCTGTTCTGAAGAGATGGAAAATTCACAAAGTCCTTTTTTGGGGTGTAGCTCAGCTTGCTCAGTCTCTTATCAGTCCCTTCTCCCCTGGAAAGTGCCACATCCTGGGCCCTGCTGGGCCACAGGTGTGAGCTCCCGGTGTTTTTCAGGGTTTTCAGTCCAGAGCAGAGCTGGTCAGTTCCAAGAAAAAGAAAAGCCACAGTCTGGGGAACTTCTCTGCTAAAAAACTAACTAAAAAGCAAAGGAGAGCTCTCTCCTGCTTCTGAGCTGCAGACAACCCAGTCCAGGACCTGAATGCAGGAGAGCAAGTGCAGTTTCTGATAAACTCTGCACTTCATTCCTCCCTTCACTCTCAGAACCAGTCTTAAAGGTGCAGAACTTAATATCCAGCATAAACAGAACAGATGACTGGAGATAAAGGCATCATAAAGTCACTATAGGACACCAAATTATGAAAGAAGTTTTGTCATACTTGAGCAAGTGCTGCCACTATACAAACAGGAGTGAATTAAAGTATATGCATAAAAGTATCAGTGGTTGCTCTAAAAGAAATGCATTAGATACATTCACAGGACAACTCATGAAGCAGAGACAAAATTTCTTCAAGTCCAGAACTCCCTTAGTAAATGGAGCCCAGTCATCACTTTCCATACAGATGTGTCTGAATGGGCAAGTTGCTACCAACAACCATCTTGTGGCAGTTCCTTTCTGTCCTTAAACATCCTCCTAGAGCTGAAGATCCTAGACAGATCCCATTCTCTCTTCCAGGCACTTCTGACCAACACAAGGGCACAGAATTCACCTAGGATGTTAGCCATCTGGTCACTTCAGCCAAGGAGCCAGAGTTACGGTGGTGCTCTGACGCAGCTTCAGGTGTCACTACAATGTTGGGCTGTTGCGCTGTAAAGCAGCCTACATGAACTTATTCAGCTCTGCCAGATCTCCTCCTTTTAAGGGTTTAAGTCTGTCTTCATTTTTAAGAAGCTCAGCAGGCTGTTGCATTAGCACAGCTGAGGTGGTAGAACTGAATCATTCCAGTACTGATTTGACACCATTCTCTGAGGATCTATCTGCTTCAGCACTATACAGAACTCCTGCATTATTTCCAGGTTTTTTATACTGACTTGCTTTGACTTGCCCAGTTTTCTTTACTTTCTTATAACATAATGAAAATAGTTTGAATGCATCGTTTTCATCAACCCTGATGAAAATCCTTAATCCTCTGTTTGATCTGACAAACTGACAGCTTTACCTTACCACTGTAAAAATCAATTTTACAGCTTTTATCCTAACTAACAGATTCAGCAGAAATTACACATTAAATCTCAAGAGGGAAGATTAAGGAACCGCAGTACTAAAAGCTTTTAAAGATGAGGACAATGTGTATGCCATGTACTAAACAAGTAACAGCAAGCCCCATCCTCCCACAGAAAGCAAGCATTTTAACTTTCAGAATAAAAAGCCTAATTTCACCAGTAGTTCCTATAGCAATCTGTTCTGCTAATCCCCAGGCAAAGTTATTTCTCTCCTTCCTCAATATCACAAGTTTTTGTATTCCAAATAGGTGTACTAAACTAAGGGCACAGACATAATTTTTACCTACTGTTTGTCAGAAGACATACAGCAATTTAGACACCAATCCCCCAACCCCATATTTGTCCTCTCTTCTTCTGACTTTCACATCTCATATTTTTGTTTAAGTTCTGACTATAAACTTCCTAGAGGAGGAAGCATGTCTCTGGATCTGAAGCACTTCCAATAGATGCCAATAATCAACAAAATGCCAAGACTTGCCTACATTTTAAGCAGAAGAGGTATACTTTTACTCTTGTCAGTGCATATGACCCCAAAACACTTTTAAGAAACCAGAACAATCACTTCCTTTCCTCCTGATAAACACAGCAACTAGAAATGACAAAAGAATCCCAAGGTGGAAGTGCAGGCCATGGAAACCCTTACATGACAGAGAGATATAGTTCATCAGGAGAGTTCACCTGAAGTGTCATGAAACAGAATCTGAGATGATTCCAATATACCTGTGAAGAAGTAAGATCATTCTCAAAAAGAAAGCATGGGATATTATTGTCAAGTAGGAATAAAGAACTTGAGGGAAATACTAAAGGGGAAACAATTGGCAATGTTCAGCTAACCAGAAGTGCAATGGAGGATTATAGAGGACTGCAACAGACAAGTCAAGTCATTGCTTCCCTCTCTTTTGCTAAATAGCAACACACAGAGCTGCATTAGAGTAAAAACTACAAGACAGGAAAAGCAACCCTTGTATCCTGATCAACAATGCAAATCAGATCTTATGCTCTGTATATAGTTTTTAAATACCTTGCTTCAAAAAAAAAAAAAAAATCAGTTTTCCCTGATAGATGACAACAACACATGGAAATAAGGTAAGGGAAATGTTTCTACCAGTAAAGACATTGCATTCCTCGAACAGACTGCCTGGGGAGGCTGAAGAATACCCATCAGAAACACAGCTCAAAGAAAAGTATTGAAAAAAACTTTTATCTAGTGAAGAATCACTGGGAGGAAGGGCTGGAATCACTGGGAGGAAGGGACAAGATAACTGTTTGAGGTCCTTTAAGAGCTCCACAGTCATTTCCCTAACCAAAGCTCCAGAATTTCAGATATTTATTCTGCCCCCAGGCTGCAATCACAGTTCTACATACCTATTTTTGGATGGAGTGGAAAATTGTATGGGTTTTTTCCTCCAAACCTCTTGCGCTACAACATGATTATCTGTAACTATTTGTTTTCCCACAGAAGATAAATCACAATTTTTATTACTTTTACAATTTTTCTTTTTAGAAGTTTTTGAAAGGTTACACAATCAATTAAGCTGTATGAAATTTTACTGGGTTTACTCAGTACAAGTATTTGACTTATTTTTTGTCATCTCCTTTTAAAAATCACTAGTTTTCACTTAAAACACCTTATTACAATCATGGAAACATATTACAGATCCATTACCTGGGAGCCAATTTTTAGGTCTCAAAAATATGCTGCAGATTCCTGACAGTACTCTCAAGAATCCTACACCACAAATTTTTTTTAAGCTGCCAAATGATAAATATCTGATTCACCAAACACATAATGAATAAAGATTAACATAGTTAACATATGAAGTTGCCTATAGCACTGCACTACTGAAATAAAAGGCAAATTTTGCTATTGTTTAAAATCACCTGGGTTAGGGAAACTTCTCTTGAATGTCTGGGAACTTTCTTGCACTAAGCTGACATGATAGAACACTTTGGTATAACCAATTATCACTAATCTCCTGAGTGATAATCCACAATCTACTCTCAGGACCAGAACCATTTCTCTGTATTACACTTTTCTGTAGTATCAACTAGTGGCATCATTTAAATCTCAAATTTGTTATCACCTTGGATTTTCTTTTCCCTGCATTGCTTCTAGCAGAGAGATATTGACGATGTTACAGCAATACATAAAAATCACAGGAGAGACTTTAGAATCTCAACAACCACAAACTTTTCAGGTCTGTTTTAATAATTGTTAGGGATGCACACACGTGCCAGCTGGTATTCTCTCTGCTTCCACAGTCACATATTCAGTTACCTGAAATGCTGCATAAGGACTTAGTATAAAACATCACACTTGAAATTAATCAAATTTGAAAAGCTGTTTTAATACTACTCAGAATGATTAATGCCATTGGCAGCAGAATTTATAAATATTTTTTCCCACCACAACACATGAGCATTTAGCAATTTACATGACTATCCACTCTGTCATCCTTGTATTGCACTCATTACTACTAGCTCATCAATAATGACCTCAATTTCCCATATAAGTAAGTCATAGCTCTGCTCCACATAAACACACAGTCAGGTGTGGCCTGTATGACAGGCAAGGTTCTTTTAAGAACTACTGCATTTTGCACCTTGACTATTCAAATAACTGCCCTCATAGTAAATGTGCACAGCACCACTACAAGTGCTTCAGGACATTCCCCTGAAAAACTGCATGGTGTGTTTTGTTTGAGTCCAGGCTATCAAAGCCTCAGAAGCTGAAGTTCCACACACTGGTTCAGGTCAGTGTCCTTTAGGGACAATTACAGTACTCCCTATCCATGGATGTTCTGAACAGAAGGCTGAGATGAGCTCATTGTTCTTCTCCTGTAGTCTGTGTTTATCTCTGCTTATTCCACATTTGAAGTTGTTCCTGTAACTTGAGCGTTTATTTCATGGCATTAACTGAAGTCTTTAAACACATTTTCCACCTGAAATAAATGCAAAGTAGCCCTTTAGAACCTGCCAAAATACACTACTAAATATATAGATATTGTAACTGAAGTGGGTTCTACCAGACTTATAGACCTATCCAATAAAATGCAGGGGGGCTATTACTGTATCAGTGAATAAATGAATTAGAACAAAATTGTTACCCATACTTCAGTCAAAATATCAAAATACTATTCAGAAGTATTAGGGCAAGCCTTGATGGAATGGTAAATTTTATGATTAGTTTCAAATTACATCCCCATCTCCAACTGCCAAATGAACATGATTCACCCTGCAAATGACCTATCTGCCCCCAAAACAGCCCCTACTGTTAAACAGCACAGTAATAATTTTAGTTTCATTCATGCCTTCCTAAGAATCCAAGAATCAAAACAAACTCAGCTCAACAAGTACTATGGGCCACCAGGGAGATTACTGTGTAAAAATGCTAGCAATGCAGGCTCAACTTTTTGCAACAAATACCTATTACAGTGTTTGTGGAAGTCACCTATGAGTATTTTTCACTTGCTATGCTAAACTGCTTTTGCAAAAGCACACATCTTCATAGGATCAGCTAGCTTAACAAGGCAACAATTCATAAGTATTTCTTATTATGATGAGGCTTTCATTCGTCAAGGACTCTTACTACACCTTACTACACTCTATCAGCAAAGGAAATTTTTAAAATGAGCCTATTTCACAGAAGTTTCCTGATCCTGCATTTTAGGGCAACTTCAAAATAAAGACTTTTGTGAACTTTTGTCCAGACTTCTTCTTTCCTTAGTGGGTGAGTGAGAGAAAAATCAACTCTGTGAGAGTCTGACTCAGCTATAAGTAAACTTATTTTATTACATACATTTACTTATACAGTTTTAAATAAGCATACTTCTCCCAAACGAAATTTCAACCCATAAGGTATGTAATCTTCATTTTTGTATTAAATAGAACACTAACCGTCTGACACCATTCTTCATTGCTACAGTACATATTTCTTCTAGATAGTGTGGCAAAAACACAAAGTCATTCTTCTAAACTAGCTTAACTGTGTGCACAAATGCAAATCAAGAACATCACTGAAAGAAAGAAGTGCTGAATATGTTATAGTATAGAAAAAGGATCTAAACACAGTCCCTAAGCTTTCAAACACATCCTATTAAATACACAGCCTCTAAACTTAAAATAAACTAAGTTTTTGTGCACCATGGAGATTTATATGCTATGTAACTCATATGTTTCAGTGTTAATTCACCAGCAGTACCCAGTAAAGCCAACGTGCAGTGCAGGGCATCCTGAGAATACACAGCTCCCCCGCAGCCAACACTGCTCCCCACAAGCACTTCAAGATGCAACAGGAGGTGCAACTCTCCTCTAGGCGCAAAACCCATCCCAGGCAGTATAACTACAGGTTAATTAATTTCACTCGTGTGGAAGAAATGGCACATCAACTACTAGCACTGACAAATCTCCCCTGGATTCTGGGTCCAAAACACGTTCCTTCAGACCCTCTGTTTGGGGACTACGCTACTGGCTCGAACTTCCTGTCCTCAAGCAAAGAGAAGTGTGAGCGTTTCACAACCTCGCTGAAGCGATGTCAGCGGTGTCACTTCGCCAGTCACTCTGCTCACAGCCGCGGGTGCTTGGCTGACATTAAGGTAGACCCCGCGCAGGGAGCTCCCCTTTCCCCGGGAGGGGAAACTGAGTCACCGCCACGGTGTTGTGGGAGAAAAACTACAAAACACAACAAAAACCCCAACCAAACACGAACAAACCAAAACAACAAAGAAAGGGAATTAATTGCAAGCCCTTTGCCCCCGAAGGCCTGGCCGTGTTTGCTCTATCGCGGCGCGCTCCGCCGGCTCTCCCGTACCCACTAAACGGCCCCGGGCCCCTCACGGACGGGCACTCACGGGGCCACCACGGCCCGCCCGCTATGCCCTCTTGACCCACCGGCTGAGGCCCCCGCCCGCGGCCGCAGGCCCGTCTCGGTGGGAAGGAGCAAGGCCGCTGCTCCACAGCACAAACGACCGTCCCCAGCAGTGCCGGCCCCTCTGCCCGGTACCTGGGCCCCCGCCCGCCCCCTTTATGGCCGCCCCACGGAGCCGGGCCTGAGGCGGGCCCCCACTCCCGCACTCGGCCCGCACTCCACTCGGCCCGCCTTCTCCCACCACCGCCTCCCGCCCGCCGCCGCCGCGGCCAAGCCCGCAGACAGCGGCATTGCGCCGGCCAATCATGAGCCAGGGCGGAGGGCAGCGACCAATCCTGAATGGGGCACGGGGCCCGGGGCGGGGCCCGGGGCGGGGCTCGGGGCGGGGCTCGGGGCGGGGCTCGGGGCGGGGCTCGGGGCGGGGCTCGGGCGGGGCGCGGCAGGG
>VZUI01089260.1:0-12511 GCA_013401135.1 Cettia cetti
TTTTTAGGGTTTTTTTTTTTGGTTTTTTTTTTTTTTTTTTTGTGTTTTTTTTTTTTCCTGGAAGTTAGAATTGATCCCCATGTGCATAATTTCATTTATAATGTTTCCTCACAAGCTGCCATAAAGAACATTCAAATCTTATTTATTAAAAGCAGTTGCCTCATGATAAAACTATTTTTGAAGAGGCGACACAGGCTTTTCTCTAGGAACTACTCATGTTAATGACATTGGTTTCAGAGAATAAAATAATTCAGAATGAATTATAAAGTTGTTAATGATTTACTAGATGAAAACATACCAAAATAGATTTTTTTTTTTAACTTGCAACTTCTATTCTGCTGTAAGTTTTCTCTTGCTTTGCATTGAGCTTGTGAGCAGAAAGCATTAGGGGGAATTTCATCTTGATTAAAGATTGACGTGTATAACTCTTCATGCACTGCAATGAAAATATGCCCCTTAGAGCAATGGCACTTGACCTTTAACAATCGAGGAGCCATTTAAAATCACAAGAGGCACACAAGTCAAAAATACAAAACCGTGTGTGACCATTTTATGAAAAATTATGAATGAATGCATTCATCAAAAACAGTTAAGGAAATCCTGAAGGCACTGTGCAATTTGTGTCTTGTGGCAAAGTAATTGATTGTGTAGGTTGTATGTTTTTACAAGGAGGAAAAAAGAAACTTTACATACGTAAATGGAAGGAAATGGTGAAGGATATCATCCAACAAGTTTGCAGAATAGCTGAAAAGAAACAGAACTGAGCCAGCATGTCATACGATTTCTCACTCAGACCCATGATAAAAGGTCTATACAGGCCTCTGAAGAACGAATTCCATAGGTCAAGTACCACTGCCATTAAATGCTGTAGGTGCTGAGGTTGTTTTTATTTCTTTACTGTTCCTTTTGAAGTTATTCAGTGTGTGAATATCAAGTAACATTTTTAATGCTGTGATGATAGAGTCTGTTTTTTACAGTGTATTTTGCAACTAGAGCAGCCTTTCCATTGCTGAATGCAGATTTGGCTGTAGGGAAAGGCAAGACTCCCCTCTTTGATTATATTCAGTTATCTAACCTGAAAATCGCAGCTGTATATTCTGCATTGGTTCCATACCGTAAATTCTCATTTGATTTCCAGAGAAAATCTGTGCAAAGGCTGAGTCAAGGATTGCAATAGCAATCCACAGAGGGAAAGAAATTCTTCCTGTATGTGCTGCTGCTGCAGGCTGCTATACCAGGTTGTCAGTTCTGAAACACAGAGCCAAATTCAGCCTTGTGCTGCCTTTTTTGAGACCTTTTTGAACTCAGTGACATTATGGAGGGTAAGAAATTTGGTTTTTACTTACTAGGAAGCTCTTTAATGTGAGGTGTATGGCAAAAAAGTACCAGCTATGAAATGTAAATGCTGAAAAATGGCATGACTGTTTAACTCCTTGTTACTTTGCAATCCTCTGGACAAAAATTGGAGCTGACATTTCTCTTTGATCTGGTTTACCCATCTCGCTCTGCTGCTATCAGTGGTGTGTGACAGCAGCAGACATTAGCTAGGAAAGAGGGAATAGGGAAGAAAGAAATGTAATCCTCCCCATGGCCTTCATGGGAGAATAGTGAATCAGAGCCAGACGTTACACTTTTAGGTGGACTTAAAAGACAATGCCCTTCTCCCAGCAACTGTATGTGCATGCCAGGATATAAGGGAACTCAGTCAAATGGACTCATTATTAATAAAAATTAATAGATCAAGACAAAAAGACAGAAGACAAAATTGAAAAAGTTGAATACACCTGAACCTGTGCTGAAAATTTGATGTTTTGTTTAATTCTGCTTAGATTATATAATAGAAATCACAATGTGCATCTTGTCCATGAGAATATCTTCTTTCTGAGTTTTGCCATATTTTTGGGCTCTGTAGCAGAGAAGGGGAACTTTTGCCAAAGAAATGGAGCAACTTGCCTCTAGTAGACACTATTCCTTTCAGCTTCAGGAGTAAATGGATAATGGTAAGTATTGATAAAATTGTGAGTAACTGGGAGAGGATTGGATAGGGAACAGCTTTCACCATTTTAGTATAATGTTTTCAGGGCACCCAAAGAAGATATCAGAAGGCAGATTTAAACCACCTACACAAAAAAGAATGTTACAGGTTCTTCAACCAGAGAATATAAAAAACAGTGAATGCACTCAAGAAACACAGGTCCATTCATGTTAGAAACTGTCCAGCCTTTCTTAACTTTTGCCAAGTGCCCACTACTCCTCTTAGTTGGAGAAAATATTTGTTACCAACTGGCTGATCAATATGGTGGTTATGGTGGTTCTGATGCTTGTGATTTCAGCATTTTTCCATATGGGTTACTCAAAATTGCTTTAATTTCTAAGACTCAAATTCATCATGCTTTTCTGTGAGGGTCTACTTGTGTTACTAGTTTAAGAAAGGAAATATTTTTTATTTTATATTTCTATTGTATATTTAATTTAAAAAATGTTTATGTTAGCATATCCGTGCTGCTGCTTTGCTGATCATTTCACAGCTTAGAGATGGTTTCTAATACAGAACATCGTATCCCAAATACTGTAATTTGTTTATCTAATTCTGTGGTGATTTAGCAAGGAAGTGATTCTTCTGAGGAAGTTATAGTCAAACCAATCAGTGACTAGGCATGAAAATTGACAGCTAATATAGCCATTAGAAAGGTGATACACCTCTGCGAACACACAGGGTTAAAGAGAAACATTTGGAAAACAGAAACTGGCAAATGTGAAACCACTACAAATCCCGATCTGTTTTTTCTTCTATTCCCCATTTTCATTTCCTTTACATTCTAAGAACATTACAAACTATCAGAATAACTAAAATAAGACTTGCCATTTTAAATTAAAAATATTTTTCTCTGTTTTGCCATTATTTCTAACATGCTACATAGTCTGGTTCACTAAAGTCAAGCTCTATATTTGGTTGGTTGGTGAATCAAGAAGGAAAAAGAGATAGTAAGCTTCTTGTCCTTATGAGGTTTGTAGCTGTTTCTTCCAGTGATCCTTGTAATCAAGGGCATGGAGAAGTTCAAGGCACTGAATACCATTCTTACCTCACTCCTTTACTGCTAAAATTACCCTTCAGGAATGCCAGGTCCCTGAGGACACTGAGTAGAGTCTGGAGAAAGAAAACCTTACCCTTTGTGAAGGATCAGCTTAAGTACACTAAATAAACTTGGTATAAACAGACCTGTGGGACCCAATAGGATACTTCCACAAATGCTGAGGGAGCTGTCAGATGTCATGATGAGGTTGCTCCTGATTATCTTTGGGGGGCTGTAGGCCTTTGGGGAGATCCCTAACAGCTGAAAGAAAGCAAATGTCATCCTTAGCTTCAGGAATGGCAAGAAGGAGGTTCTAGAGAACTACAGTCAGCCTTGCTGATTGTGTGCAATGTGATGCAGAAATAATTCTGGAAAGTATTTCTGGACATAAGGACAAGATGTGACTGGGAGTACTCAGCTTGGCTTTAGTAAGGGGAAATCATGCTTGATGAACATGATAGCCTTCTGTAATTAGATGACTGGCTTGGCAGAAAGCAGTAGCTGTGAAGCTTCCAGTGTTGCCATCTCTGACTTCATTGACATGACGCAGAACAGTGAGATAAAAGGACAGTTGATAAAAGCTGGGTGAGGGTCATATGCATGAAGGCCAGCTGGAGTCTTGTCACTAGTTCTTTAATCCAGAGGTATATAGTAAGGCCAGTACTGTTCAGCATAATCACTAATAATCAGGATGGAGTGCACCCTTGGCATATTTACACATGAGAAGTGATTGATACACCAGGTGACTGCACTTCCATTAACTGGGATATTGAGAGATTGCTGAAGTGGGCCAGTGGGAACCTCCAGACATGAATGAAAGAAAATATATGCCAGGCCTTACCCCTGTGGAGTAAGGAAACACCGGGCATCCCCATGAACAGTCTGGGGTCTGACTGACTGCAATGCAGCTTTGCGAAAAAGGCTGCAAGGCTCCTGGTGGACACTGAGTAGAATGTGAGCCACGAGCTTGCCCTTGTGGCAGACAGCCAGCAGTAGCCATCCTGCATTAGGGCTTCACCAGCAGGTTCTGCTCAGCCTTGCTGAGAGCACATCTTTTCTGTCCAAGTCTAGGATGTCCAGTGAAAGGGAGACTTGGATATGCAGGAGCAAGGCCAGTGAAGGGTTGCAAAGATGCTGAAGAGATTGTAGCCTCTGGCATATGAGAGGCTAAGAGAGATGGGATCATTTAGGCTAGGGAAGGGAAGGTTCAGAAGCAAATCTTAATAATGTGTGATAGAAAGGGGGAAAAAACAATGGAGTCAGACTCTTCTCATGGTATCCACTAAAAGCTGAGAGGTGGTAGGCACAAACTGAAACACAGAAAATTCTACTTAAATTTAATAAGAAAAAGTGTCATTGTAATGGTGATTGTTCACTCAACCAGACTGTCCAGAGAGGTCATGGAAGTCCCCATCCTTGGATATTCTAAAAAATGAAGCTTGTCATTATCCTGCTTTAGATGGCCTAGCATTGTCAAGATCTCCAGAAGTGCTTTCAAATCCTAAAGCTTCTGTGATTCTGTGAGAATAGGCAGCTATACCCACTTGAGAAGTAGCTTCAATAAAATGCTATGTGGGAAAACAAGGGAGTGTTATGTGTGCTACTCAGGAGAGTATTGCACGTAGTAGTGATGACTAGGGGCCAGAACAGGGCATCTACAGTAACAGAGGTTTTGCTTGGTGCTATGCCATACTATATGGACATGTCATATTTTGGCAGTGCTCCTCCCTCGTGTGTGTGTGTAACATGGATACAACTAACACAGATTTTAAAAGTCAAAAAATGTCAGTGGGAGATCATTGTTGAGTGACCTGTATCTAGAAGAGATTCCACATCTAGGCTCAAGACTTTGATCTGAAAGTAGATACAGAACTGCAGCTGAAAAAATCTGATGGCAGTTAACAGAGAGTTTACCAATGCTGAGTCTAGGTAATCAAGTCTGGATGCATGAGTGAAAAAGATGCATCCATGGGGGGTGGGAGGCAGTGACAAACAGAATCACATGTCAAGGAGCACAGTGTATAACTTTAGTATGGGGAGTTGCATCCTGAGAAGCAACTAATCCAGATGGTGGAGTGTTTGAATTGGCAAAACTGAGGCAAAACCCCAAGAATATGCTCCTTCAATATGTTAACAGGGAAGTAGTGAACAAATATGTAGGTATATCTATGCAATCAGTTCTAATATCCTCATCTTAAAGGGTGCCCAAATTGGAGAGAAGACCCACAGCAATTATTTGAGGCCCAGGAGGAGACATTTAACTGCAAGAACATTAAAGATCATTCTGCTTATTGTATTAAGAATGTCAGAGGTGGTTTGATCTCACTGTAAAAGTAATGTCAGGAGAGATAGTGTAGGATACTAAAGGCTCTTTAATCTAGTAGAGAAAGGCATAATTAGAACCAATGGCTGGAGGCTGAGGCAAGGCAGAGTCATCTGAGAAATCAAGTGCACAATTTCACAGTAGGTCTGAGAAGCCCTTGAAACAGATTATTAGAGTAAAGTGGTGGCTTTTCCTTTTCAAGCCATCTTCAGTTGAGGACTGGATGTCTTTCTGGAAGATGTTTCATCAAGCTATTGGGCTGCCTATAGTGAAAACAAGATGAAAGGAGGCTCGTTATTGGTCAGGAGGTCAGATTTTCCTGATATTGGATGCCCTACTGGGGAATGAAGCTCTCTATCTCGTTATTGACTGTGTGAAATTCTTCAAGACTAACTGAACAGTACAGCAAAATAAATGCTTTTGGCCTAAAAATCTATGGTTTTACATTAGAGGAGTGAAAGAACTCCTCACTGGATACTTGTAACCTAAACTGTCCTGCCCTGCTCTGCCCGGACAGCTGTAAGGCAGCATAGCAGCCACGGGCTCTATGGCCTGATCTGGTTGTCTTCAAACAACAAGGGTTGTGTGTGTTAAATGTATTCTAAATATTGTATAAACTGAGTTTAGAAATGCAGAACTCAAGGAGCAGTTTCAAGGTACTTCAGAATAGTGTATAAAGCTTACATAAAGATGATATAACTATTATGCTCTCTCTAAAAATGAATCCATTTTAATGCAAGGCATCAACAGGTTAATATTTAATAGCATAAATACTGGCAGAGAATCCCTGCATTCTTCTTTACTTACATTTTTATGAGCTCAGTAAACTGAAACAATAATCTTAATAATAATGAAAAACAAGACTAAATTACAAGTTGCAGAGGCTATTGTCAATTTTACAAATCCAACAATAGCCTGCAGGGTTCCAGGTTTGTTTCTAGCTGCTCAGGAAGCTTGTGTGATTTGCTCACACATTTTTTCTTATACCCCAGAGCTGTGCATCTGCTGGAATCAGGGATCTAATATTCTCTTTGAACTTCCTTAGCATCCTAGTGCATGCTGTGATCTATAATTAGTGCATGCACATACACAGACACACACACCAGCTGCATTAACTCCTAAATGGCAGAAGCTTTTCTGTGTCCATCACCTGGTTGAGGTGCTGCACAAGAAGAATACAACTGTTGCTGTAACCTTGAGGGTAAAAGTCTGTTCTTATGACTTGTATCCTTAGGGGGATACAAAAATAGAAAATAGGTGTGATACTATGATGCAGTTTTCCAGATGTGAAATACCTGGGATCAAGGAGACAATCGTAAATTGCACAGAAACCTAAGCTGTTTCAGCTTCAATTATTGATAAAAGACGTGATTACTATTGCCCCTGGAAGACAAAGATGCTTTGTTTGTCTGTAGGGTGTCATGGCTAGTGCATGTCAATATTATCGCTTCTGGAGAGAGATCTTTAGAACCAGTTTCTTTTGTTGTTGTTAAAAACCCAACCAACCAAAAATCACCAAACAACCAATCCAAAAATAAAGAAAACAGAACTTCCAACCAACTGAACATATAACCACTTGGAATACATGGGATAAAAATGCAGGTAAATCTGACAAGTTGTGCCATTTTAGGCATTCTTTCTAGAGACATTTAAATGAGTCCTACACACCTATCTAAAACAACAGAATAGAAGTCACTGAATTCTGCTTCAGCTTCCATTTGCATAGGAAACTGTCTCAAAAGGCTGCCAGGTGCTCCACTGTGAGCATTTAATAGGTTTCTTGGGGAAGAGCAACACTTGTTGAGTAATTGTTTGCAATTAGGAGTGCTCTCATTTCCGCTAATAACGGTGATTCACACAAACCTGCATTTGTTTTGCAGTAATGAGCAAGACATTAAACACCTCATATCCTTGGGATTGCCAGTTTCAATGGCAATAAATAAAATAAATAATAATGGGAGGAGGGGAGCAGATATATGGAGAGGCATTGATCAAAGATTCATCATGGAGTGTAAGCAGAGATAGGGAGGGATCATGCCTGTATGGATTTGTAGATTTTAACATTTTAGTTACATGTACCTAAAGAATCATGTTCTGTCCATTTAGCAACATAGCTATGGATCTGTATGCCAATATTGTTGGGGTTATCCCAAGAGCTATGTTTGAAGCGTTTTTTGAGAGACTGAAGAAGAATCTCTGTTACAGACCTTTGAGATGTTAAACTGTAGTAATAAGAGAGCCAAGAACCCAGGTTAGCAGAAGGCTACACTCCCAACAAGGAATTTACTAGTAAAACTGCATTAGTGTCTTAAAAATCTAAAATAATTGCAAGACAAAGTATTCATGTTCCTGACACTGATTTTATTTTTTCAACATGCTTCTGAAGAGTGTCAGGCTATCCCTAAAGTACAATATATAATTTTGTGAAAACTACAATAGTTTGCACCAGTTTGCTATTCTGTCAACTCTTGGAAAGTCTTGGAAAATCAAATATTTGGGAACTTTCTAATGCAGAAGACATACACTATTTCTTCCCAGATTATTAGATAACCGTTATTCAAGCTGAGTTTGCTCTTGCTTTTACCCTTTCTTCTCTGACACAATTAGCAGGACTTTGTATACATATAGACAAAAGGAAAACAGAATGTAATTCCAAAAGTCCAAGTCTCTCTGGTTAGCAGATGGCCCAGAGTTTAGTGAGACTCGTGTTAGAGTGTGGGGTGTATAGTCAACATGTGTGTTTAGTTTTTCAGGGTGAACAAGAGTGATTGCATTAAGCATGCTGTAACAATATTGTTCCAAGAGATAAGTATCACAGAATTACACTTTGATTTAAAACTGTGACTGAATGCCCAGGTGTCACAGAAAGATCAGAGGATACCAACAGATTTCTGGAACATACATGAAGTTCTTCACTTACTTCCTTACTCCATCCCACCTCCGAGAGTCCTGACTCAGTGTCGTGCAGGCCAAGCTTTCCTTAGGTCCGGCAGAGAGAACTTACAAGTGATGCATTGGTTGGGTTTCCTCTCAGCTAGGATGTAATCTAATTTATGTTAGATTAAGCACGTTTTAAGGATGTGGTAAAATGCAGCCAATGTGTTCTATAACCACATATTCTTAACCTTACTTAACAGCTGCAACTTTTACACAATTAATGTATTAAGCTCGTCTCATTATATAAGTCAAGGTAAAGGTTCTTCCCTCTCTAACTAGCTTCAGCTAATATTTAGAACAAAAATAAGGTCATTCATTATAGTTATTTATTTATAACAAAGAAACCAAGATGTGAGTACACAAAGAAATATAACTCAGAAAGCTGGTGGGTTGTTTGTTTGTTTTGGGGGGTGTGGTGTTGATTTGTGAGTTTGCTGGGTTTTTTGGCTTGTTTTTATTTTTTTTTAGAAAATTATCTGCAATAGGAAAGCTACCTAACAGAAAAGAAATAAATATAGGTATTGTCTTGTGCTGTTCAAACTAAATGCAGGAGTGCAGGGAGGTCTAAACTCACTGCCTGAAGATTATTTCTATTCCACTGTTCCACGGCAATTCCAACTGATTCAGGTGAGTTTTGAGGAGCACTTGCAGCAGGAATATGTAGCCCTGCCTACCACATCAGCTTCCACTTGCCTCTGAAATGTGGATTAAGAGTACTTGATTTGGTGCTTGCAGATTCTGTAATAGAACTAAACTGTTAAATAATCCCTCCAACCTCTACTCTGAAACAAGGCAAATAAATACATTGCAATTTCTCTCCCTCTCTCACATGCAAGTTGTTTCAGTTTCCTTAGAAAAGCAAATGTGAAGCTATTTTCAGTCAGTAAGTGTATGTGTGTTAGCCCCACACATGTATCTCTATTGATGTTTGTTCTACAGTCCTTTACAAATGCACAGTGTGGATATATTTAAGTTTTTTGCTCCTTACACAGTTAGAGTATATCATAAAGCCTAAACTAGATCAGTCAAAGGGACCGAAGGAGTTTCCAGCTTCATTTGATTCAGAGAACCAACCGAAAATTTCCTTTACAAGTACAGTACACTGGGCCTTCAGCTATAGAGAGTGAATGGAAAGCGATAGTTTATCATTCACAGCAGTGAAAAAGGAGGTCATACAAGGATCACCTCTCCAATGACATAAACATGAGATTTTCTCACAAGCTGTCAAACTTCAATTGTTGGTGAGATCTGTTGTGTCAGTGTTTCATAATAATTGCTTCTAAGTCTTGTTAAGGGTCTAAAACAAATTACCTGAGTGACATGCTTTTGGCACCAGTGAGTGGAATACATATTGCATAACAGACTTGCCTATCAAGATTTTCTTTTAGTTTATTGCAGCAATTTTACTATTACTTTCCATTATTTGAAAAACAATAATAAAAGTTTCAAGTTGTCACATGTTCACAAGGAAATATTTGTTCCCCAGATAATAGTCTAACTGGCCAACATAAGCTCATTCATAACAACAGACTTCATTTTAAGGAGTGTTTTAAAACAAACTGAAAAAAGTTAATCCTTTCAGTTATGAAGGTTATTCTTTAGATTTAAATACTATATTGACTGTCTTTGCACTGTAAGTCAGCTACTGCTTCTTTTACAACATATACAATAAATGGATGGCAGATTATACATCTCAATGAAAATCAACAACATCCAAGCCTACAGAAACACACCTGTCTGTGAAAGCATATGAAATTAAATACAATTCTATGATTTATATGTATTTCTTTGTTAATAGCTGTGGGGAAAAGTAAAATGTACTTCGAACTTGCAAAATGCTGATCATGTTTCATTATGTATAATGAGATTTATATGAGTGTGGAAAGGGACTAGGCTTGGGGTTTTGTGAGTTTGGTTTTATTTTGCATTGACCAGACATGGAAATAAAAACTCCACCTTGAAAGAAGAATGGGTCAGCTCATCTGCTTTTTACTCTTATAAGCATATTTCATACAGAAGGTCGGATAGGTGAACTCTGTACCTTGCCAAACTTAGATCGTCAGCAGTGAGTCAATTTAAGTGTAAAATAAGCCAGAGGCAGAAAAGAGGGACAAATACTTGATTACTTGCTCTTGACTGCCACTTCTTTAAGCTTTTATTAAAAAAACAACCAGCCAAAACCCTTCTCTGCTTGCAGGGCCCTGGTCTACTTTTCAGGCACAAACTGCTTTATGGATTTGATAAACAGGACACATCAACTAACAATTTAAACTCCAAAGCCATAGGAGTAATAGGTATGCGGCTTTTTCCCAGAGGCTTGAAGTTAAAATGCTACAAGCGCTGCAGAATGGCAGCTAAACACATGTCCCTTGGGCTCCACAAGGTTTCATTCTGCACAATGATGGAAATGTGAAAAACAAGTTGAATGCAGATTTGGCCATTTCCACCAAGCTGCAAAAGCCTAGAGGATTTTGTTGTTTATGTCAGGGGATCAAACTTTCATTGCTCAGTTTAAAGCAAAAAGTTGCTATGCTAAACTTTACTTTTTTACTTTGTCCAGGGCAAAAAAAATAGAGCTCTTAATTAGGAGCTTGCAGACATGATGTTATCCTTAAAATGGGAATATTGCATCGCATAACAAAATTACCTAGCTTTTTTTTTTTCTCACAGTTTTTCATTGTGCTATCATGCTGTTCTTTATTCGAGTTGCATTGCTGGTGACTGATCTTTTAAGCATTACCCCAGTACATGGATTTGATGCAATCTCCCTCTCAGTTGCTCTTATATTGCAGTGTCCTTTGCTGTTACTTGCTCTTTTCACTGTCCACAGACTGACAAGTCAATCCTGTCCCTATGCCTGCACCCTGGCACAGCCAGGGTTGGGATGGGATGTGGTGGAGATGCTCTCTGAGCTGCACCGTGCAAGCTCCTCTGAGTATGCTGGGCTCACTGAGGGGTTTCTGAATGGTGCTGCTTAGAAAGATGGGGTCTTGCAGAGAAGCAGTAGTTTTCATGCAATAGGAATTATTTTTCACTAATACCTATTATTTTAGGGATTTGTGTTGTCATATACTTGATGAGTAGCAAAAATGTAATTACCTTAGAATTGCATTTGCTAGGTGCTGTTAACGGTGCAGGACTAAGGACTGCTCTGGCTGAGGCTTACACTTGCAGCTTTCTTCTGCCTTTGTAGCTTACTGTAAACAGCATAAAAGCTGTAGTGTGTAGGGACTGATTAGTATTCTAAAATAGTTTAAGAGCCCTCTGATGGGCCTCCTTCACATGTATTGTGTAAGTCATGAGTACCAGTGCCAGAGGAGACATAAATTAAGCCATGTATGTTAGTGTGCTGTTGGCAACAGCAGTTATATGGGACTTTCTCTGGTTAATATATCTGTAATATATTGAGTCAACAGCAAAAATGCAACAATAGCCTTTTCCAGTAAGCAAAGAACCCAATTTCATTATGTGTTTGCACTGAACAGGAACAAATGTAGACCACAGTGTGATCTTCATTCCAATGAGGGTTCTGAGCATTATTGCAAAATAATGCTAATAATGCTAAAAAGTGGTTGACATCATTACAGTGGATGTATGCATGTGGATTTTTACAACTCCTCCCTTAGTCCTTGGCATCAGACCGTCATTCTGCAAGAACAAAGTCATTCCACTCCATTTCTAAAATAAGACAAGCCTTCACCTCTTGCTGAGAGAATACTGTCCTACAAAACTATGCACCATTTATCATATATGGCTTGTCAACCAAAACCAAGCACTTTTCTTAACAGCTCACAAACTGACAGTGAAAAATATTGTTCTGTCATATTCTGTCCTCCACATATTTACTAGAAACAACCCTATTTCACATCCATTGTTCAGCTATGATCTGGACAACCCAAACTATTCTTTCCACCCTCCAAATATATGGTGGCTGTAAACCCACACTATTGCTCCCTGATTTAGACCAAATGCCACAATATGGTAGCACTATGGTACCTGAGCAGTTTCATATCTAATTACTCTATTTGTGTGGAAAATTAGGCTCTCAGTCTAGGAAATTTTGCTCTAAGTTGTTCAAGAACTAGGTTTGAAGCCTATGGAATAATAATAATAATAATAATAATAATAATAATAATAATAATAATAATAATAATAATAATAATAATAATAATAATAA
>VZUI01089262.1:0-178063 GCA_013401135.1 Cettia cetti
TGGCCCGGGGCAGGGCTGGGCCTCGGGCCGTCCCCGCCCCCGCCCGCCCGGCGCGGGCTCGGCGGAGGGTCGGGGGGCGGCAGCGAAGGGCCGGGCCGGGCGGGGCGCGGTGTGCCCGAGGAGCTCTGGTCGCGACAGATTCGCTCCGGCCGCCGTCCCCGCCGCAGCCTGAGGGGCGCTGAGGAGAACGGGAGGTTTTTGGAAGAGGCGCACGGAGGAGCCCCGAGCTGACCGCCGGCCCCGCCCGCAGACTCACGCCATGCTGCGGGCGCTTCCCCGTCTCTGAGGAGAGGCGAAGGGGCGGCGGGGGACGGCGGCGGCGCGATTGCTAAGGTAATGGGAGTGGGCTGCTCTTCTCGCCGTCTTTTTCCTGCTTATATGCGTCTGTGTGGCGAGCGGTTGTCACTCGGTTGTGCCCTGGCAGGGGGATCCCGGTGCCGGTCCCGCCGCGGAGAGCGGAGCCCCGAGCCCCCGGGGTGGGAGTTCGCTCCCCGTCGGCAGTGGCGGACAGGTGCGAGGCGTGCGTTGTGCGTGTGTGTTACGTGTGTGTGCCCGGCCGGGGGGAGGCCGTGCTCTACTCGGGCCGTGCGGACCCCCGAGAGCACCGCGGCCGCGGCTCGCCCTCCCGCGGGGTCCCGAGGAAGGGGGCCCGGCCTCGGGTCCCGGTGCAGGGCGCTGGAGGTGCATGGGCGCTGTCCGGCCGGTGCGGGGGTGCCCACGCCCCGCGGGGCGCGGCACAGGGTAACGCGGTGTCCGGCAGGTGAGGGCAGCGCACGGGGAGCCGGAGCTCGGTGGGGACGCAGGACAAGTTGTGGTGCCGAGAAACCGCAGGTCTTTTCGGGGAAGGACGAGGGGGAGCCAGCGCTTGGGTAGAGCTTGAAGGGGGAGCTGGTGCCCTGTGGGAAAACTTGGAAACTGTTTCGCTTCGGTAGCGTATTGCAATAATACACTTCCATCCGCCGACGAAGTGCGTTTGCATGAAGACGGATTGGTGTGTGAGAGTAAAGCTGCCAGGCACTCTCCTCCCAGAATCTTAATCTCCTGTGACACTGAAAGCATCTTCTTAGATGTGATGTCACTAAATGTGATGGCATAAGTATAGAAGCGTGTTGCAGGGCCAGTAAGAAGCTTCAAGTGGTTTTTCTTCTCCTGAGGAAGATGCTGATTTTTGTATAAATAACAACACGCTGCCGTTTGTACGCTGCAGACATAATAGGAGCCAGGGCTGCCGCTCCGAGGAGCTGACTACGCCTGTGGCTCTGAGCTTGGCGTCCTGTCTGTCCCGGCACTGCCCTCCTTGGGACGGCCTAGGTAAGTCGGGGCTTCTTTCTGCTGACCTGAAAGGGACTTGGCAGAACTGCATCCCAGTTGTAGCCTGTGTGCTACATGATGCTTCCCTGAAATGAAAGATATACCTAATTTGCTCTTGATTTAATTTTATTTGCTGACTGCCAGTATATAGGAATTGGAAAGCAGGAAAAACTGTCTTTGATCAATAAAGTCATACTGTAAAATTCACCTTTGTGTTGGCATGTCACAGTAGATATTGGTGGTTTCCTATCCCAAAGAAAGCTACTTTTCCTCTGTCTTTCTGGGGGAAGTGCTTTTTGTGCTGTTAGTGTGGGATTTTTTGAGTAGAAGTATATTTGATACCATAAGTTTCTTTTTTTTGTTTTTTTTTTTGTTTTTTTTTGTAATACCAGATTTATTCTAATATTGCAGATCAGAAGAACTAGGAATTGTTTACTGTGGGGTTATGATCTGTAATACTTTCTCACCAGCTGATTTGTAATGCTTTCACTTCCTTATAAATCTGTAAAAGAGGTCAGATGTTGAAGAGCAGTTATTGACTGGGGGGCATATTGTTACAAGCACAGAATAATAGTGTTCATTGCTTGAATGTGTGTGGGAAATGCTGAAGAAACTGTTTAGACTCAGCCAATATTGACTTTATTTTTAGATGAGCTATTCCTTTTTCTAATGACCTGACTGATAGAACAATTGATGACAAACATTCCAATTTCCTTCCTAACTGGGTGCAAGCGTGATGGATTAGTGTGATGGAGCCCTTCTTTTTCCCATTCTGAACTGTGTTAGAGGGGAAAACAGTGATTTGCTACACATTTTATATTGAGGTTTAGGGTAATAGAAGATTGCTGTTCACCTGATTTTTCTGGCTTTTTTCCTTGCAACCCTTCCCTTCTAAGAAAACTTCCAGCAGGTTGCTGCATAG
Organism: Cettia cetti; assembly: GCA_013401135.1. Classification (NCBI taxonomy): domain Eukaryota; kingdom Metazoa; phylum Chordata; class Aves; order Passeriformes; family Sylviidae; genus Cettia; species Cettia cetti. The sequence continues at coordinate 2,234 of VZUI01089262.1, forward strand.
AGTAATTGTCAATGCTGCTTACCCACAGTTCCTGTGATGCAGGTAGTACAGATCCCTGTTTTAATCAATGATGCCTGTGGATAAGAGGAAAAGGTGTGTCCTCTTAAAGCAGCAGTTGCCTCCTTGCCAACCACTTACAAGGTGTTTCAGTGTCTAGCATGTAATCCTGGTGAGCACACTGGTACAGGGGAGGTGAGCAGAGCACTTTTCATTTGTGGCAGTAACTCTGCTTTTGTTAATGCTTCTGAGGCAGCTGAGGAAAGCTGAATGCATGGACAGGAGATGCTAGGCTTTGTTGTCGTCCATTCAAGCAGGCAAGAAGGGGAGAAAAGGGGAGAAAAGGAGAGGGCAGTCCTGTCCCAGCAGACTGCAGCAAACTAACAGATGGCAGGGAAAGAGAAGAAGCTAATATATGTGGAGTAGCAGGAAGAGAAAATAGCTGCAGTGTGTCATTTTAACATGGCATGTTGGGATGCTATGTTAGTCTTTGGTGAAACTTTGGAATCTTGCAGTGCCGTGGCTTCCTACAGAAATACAAGGATGTTGTGGGGTCATGATATTTTTTTTTTCCTTGATAATGATATGAGTCTTCAGGTTTTCAAGAGTGAGGGATAATTAACGCGGGGGCTTTGGCTGGGTATACCTTTGATATTTAAATCAAATGTTCCAGTTGTACAGTGGCAGCAGAACAAGGATGAACTGCTCGTCCCATGCCCAATGTTACAAGAGTACAGTTTTGCCCTTATGATGGGTTATTGCATTGTTTGTGCTCATTACCTGGAGCTTCAGTTTCTGGAAGTACACCTTGGCTCTCTGGAGGGGAGATTGTAGGAACAAAGAGGTTCACTTCACCGAGCAGCCTTGGGCTGTTTCAGGTAACAAATATTGCACTTAATTGTCAGAACTGAAGTGCTCCTCTTTCCTCCTGGGACTCTTCTCAACATCTTCATGGCTGCATTATTACCTATGTCAATTCACACCATGGCATTATAATTACAAAGAAAACCTGTGCAGAATAAGAAAATGATGTCGATGGTTTGGAAGGGTGTTCCTTCATGTCAGACTTTGAACTGCTGTTGCCAATGTGGTGTAAGCTAGCACTCTGCCTTGTGAAGTATCAAGCAGCATGGTGGCCCTGTGCTATTACTGAACGTGTAATAGTACATTTAACCCTGTTCACTTGCAGCTTGGTCTGCATGAGACAAGCTGAAGAGAGCTGTGCTGGCCAAGCAAATTTTAGAAACTTCTGTGTGGCTGTAAGTGGTGATTATTTTTTTTTTTTCAGAAGCATCTGGTCAGTCATTTTATTCCTGTGGAGTTACACATTTGACTTCCTCAGGCAACAAAATTCCTCTTTGCATCTTCGAGCACTTACATATAGTTGCACATGTTGTTATGTTCTGAATTGAATTATTATGCTCTTACATCTCTAAGTCTAGATTTCCTCTGCAATTTCTGCTTCCATTCTTCATCTTTAACTTTCTGTCTGGTGACTATGAGAGGCAATTTTGGAGGTGGTGGATTTATGGGGGTTTAGAGGTGGCTAGAGTAGTTTGAGAAATTTGGTGTGTCTTTATATCCTTGAAAAGATAATAATAGATGTACCATGGAGAATTCTAAACTGTTTGATTGCAACTTTTCCTCAGTAATATAGTGGCTTTTAAATTTATAAAGGATGATATTAGTGTTAGTGTATCCACAGTGTTTTCTTAATCTAAATAAATCTTACCATGAAAGGCGTTTTCATGATTACTTCAGTTAGTGTTTCCAGCATATTGTGGTGACTGAGGAATGAGCTAATTTCTGTTGTTGTGCTCTGTCTATGAAGAGGAGCTAATTTGTGTTTTTCTAGTTGGTTGTCAAGCTCTATAAAGATTGTGGAGTTAAGAGAGACTGCTGCTACCCACTTACGTTGCATCACATCTCATACTATTTTTTAGCATCTCTGCGGCGGGTGGCAAAGAATGTGGAGAGAAGGAAGGAGAATAAGACTAAAATTTCAGTGAGCAATAAGGTTCTGATGCACTGAAATCCCAGGTGCTCTGCAGTGTCATGCTGGAAACAGCTGTGTGTTCCTAGACTCAGCAGCACACTGCCCTTTGCCTGCACAGGGGTGGCGGGCACCATGAGGTAGTGAGGAGGAATTAGTGCTGCACTTCTGCAAGGATCTTCAGTTACATGCTATAAACATTATCTCCACGGTAAAGGACATTATTTCATCTTTTTCATTGTGCTTATGGGCTGGCATCAGCATTGAAAAGTTCACGGGGTAGTTAAAAATCCTTACACTACAGGCCTAGTATGTTGTGGGGATGTGTGTTGGGCAAATGATGACTAATGGCTTGAAAGTCAGGGTTTAGATGTCTAATTTTTTGCTCTGTCATTTGTTGTGTGAATGTGGGAAGTTACTTAATTTGACTGTGATTTAATTTATAATTTTGAAAAGAAAATACTATTTTTCTGTGTCACAGATGAGCAACTAGTTTTGGATTGTGTTCATCAGTGTAAGAGCAATCTGGCAGAGACATGCATTAGCTCAATTAAACCAAATATCTTTACAAGAATATTATTGTATGATAGTAGCAGTAGTCAAGTACATTAGTATTTATGGTGTGTGTAGCCTGTATTGGTATTTGTGGCAGTCCAGTTATGGGATTGTGAAGTTCAGGTTAAATGAACCACAGCAGTGGGATTTGTAGGCTTTGCTGAACTGTGGATGTGTGTTGTGTGACTTCAGCTAGCTAATTCAGAAGTGGCTTAAGTGCTTTTTACATTGCAATTACCGAAGCGATTTGTGTGTAATTTGCATCTGAAAAGGCTGTGTGCTCTTGTGATAAACAGCAGAGCAGTGAAATCATAGCATGTTGTGTCCTTGAAGTAGGCATGGTGCAAACAGTCATGTGCGTTTGCACCAAGGGTATTTCTTGGTGCCGTCTTCAAGGACACCTGTGCTTTTAGGTAGCAAATTTCCCATTTTATTTGATTGCAGGGTACTTGCAATTTTCCATCCTCTTGAGAATGAACAACTGGAAAGAACTCTCAGCACTTTGGGGCATTTTAAATGAGATTATGCCGTTGCTGATCAATGCGGCGCTGGATTGGTTCTATCAACTTGCATAAGATTGCTTGAAGGGAACTTCATTTCAGCAAGCTCTATTGGGAACAGGGAGTTTAGGTGGAGTAAATCTGAATTTGGAATCTAACAAGCACTGAGGCCTATGTTTTATTTGTTTAGTTTTGGGGTTTTTTTTAAATTTTAGTATTTCCTTGTCAGTCTGTATTGTAACATCCATTATTTTGTGCATCTTCTCATTCAGTTTTATTTATATTTGAATCAATTTCCTTCAGTTGTTTTCAGCTTACTGGATACAATGTAAAATACAAAGTGCAGCTCACGCCCCAGAAGTAGCTTATTGTAGTTGCAATTAGTATTTTCTGTGGTACATCAAGGCAAGGCACTTTCACAGATGGTGTATTTGATGGACCAGGACTCAAAGAACAGGATGCTCTTAGCACACCTTAACTGATCCAGTAGAAGATTTATATTGGAGAATGGGTTAGAGGTCTACCCTCAAGCTCTGTATTATCAGTACAGTTGCCTGTTTTCCACAGGGAATGATTCTGGCCAATAAGTTGGTATTGTTGCAAAACAATAAAATACAGCTTCAGCTTTGTAACTGCTGCTCCTTGCAGGCTGATAGTGCTGAATAATTATTGCTATAATTTTGGGATCACCAATGCACATGAAGTTCAAAGTTGAGCTATAGCTATCTCTTTGCATTTCTAAATTTATATAGCACTGACACTTGCTTTAGTTAAGTATTCAGCATATACTTGCCATCACATTCTTTGTAGCTATCCTTGGTAACAGCTTGTTGGCTCAGAGCCTTCCCAGAGGCCTTGTGCTCACAGCAGTATTATTATATTGGAAGGGAAATTGATTATAAGTGAACACTGCATTTTTTTTCTGAATTCTTTGGAAGAGAGATAGATGTATAGGAGGCAGCTTCTTCCTGGCATAACAACATTCTGATCCATTAAAAGTAAATTTAGTATGCAAGTGTCCATTTTAACAATTGATTTCACAGAGTGAAAAAATTTGTTTGTCAATATTCACTACCCCCATCTCCATTCCATTTTTCCTTCTGGTTATACTGGGGAGTCAGGACCTAGTCAAAGGTAGATGCCAAAAATTACTTTATATTGGCTCACACCCCTATGTTTCCTGCATGTAACATCCAGATCCAGACAGTATTTTCAGCATTCTAGAATATCTAAGAATATGTGCAGATTTAGAAATATATAAAATCAAAATGGAATGTGTGGCAAGCTGGGGAAGGGGGAGGAAAGTAATCCACTTCGATGGCTTATCAAGAAGCAATCTGATCCCCTGCCGGGTGACCGAGGCAGATCACCAGTGGCTCACACAAGTGAAACAACTGGAAGTGTCCATCCTGAGTGTTGTCTGTTAGACAGTGACAGTGTGAGCACTACTGCAGGTGTTGCAGATGGAGAGAAAATTGCTCAAGACCATGGAGAGCATCCTTTTTGGAGGTGTTGTGAGGCTTTGGTGATCCCTGGTTAGCAATATTCTGCTTAGACCACTAAATCATTAATATTTACTTTTTTTATTAACCAACATACATGATTGGGAACAGCAAGTACCTACAGGCACCTACACAGTAGATTACTCAGGGGCTGAGTTTAAACTTGTGTCTATCTGCAGGAAGCCAAGTAACTTGGATTGGCTCCTGTCTGGGAGCTAGTTTGGTCAAAAAGATGGCTGTGTTCGTACTGCATATTCTTGGCCAGAGGGGTCTCATACCTCTGTCTCTCAGCTGCTACCTCTGTGGCCTGAAGATACAGAGATTGTTGTGGATGTGTTTCTTTACAAACACAGTGTTAAAAAAACCCCCCCTGAGATTGTCCTGCACCCCACCAGAAGGATGAGGTTGTGTATTGTAAGACTTGGGACATGTTGGGAAGCTGTATGGGGTTTCAGAACCAGTTGGGAGACTGATGCAGACATGGATAAGAAGTAGGAACCCCAACCCTGTCTAAGATGATCCATGCTGACTCTTGAAAATGAGTGCTGATGGTGGAGAACTGTGTCCCAAATGCATTTGCTTAGTTTTGGAGCTCTACAGAAGAGAACCTGGGAGCAAACCAGCAGTTAAGCACTCTGGGTGATCAGGCTCCCTGCCCTAGCACTGTGTGGAAATGTAGACATACCTCTAGGATGTTTTGAGGCAAGTGTTCCACAGGAGAAGCACTTAGTTATGGAAGGGCGCTGAACCTTTAGGAAATGTCTGTAAGAGTAGTAGAAATGGGAAATCCCAGCCTTCTTCAGGATGCCAGTTTCCCTAAAAAGAAGAAAAAGGGAGTATCCTGGAATGGGGTCCTCTCTTCTGCTATGTCAGAGTGAGGCAAAAGTCGTGGCTTGTTCCTTGGCCTAGATGTGTGCCTTCATCCTGCCATTTGTAGAGTGAGAAAAGTGTTGAGCTCCTGTGCTTCAACATGGGGCTCCCTATGAGCTTGTATCTCAGAAAGAGGAGGAATGGCGTCCTCTAGAGCCCTTGAATTCTCCCAGTGTGAACAAAACTGCTTTCCCACAAACAAGGAGGAATTTGTTTGGCAAAAATTTGAACATTAAGTGCAGCTGCTGGAAGTGTTTATACTTGGTTCCTTAAAAAAGGCAACAGACTGAGTATTGTTGATAGTACTGCAATGCTCAGCACTTTCAAGGAGGGGCAGAAGGTCTGGGATGATCTACTAGGAAACTATTTTTGGAGTAACTTCAGTTACAATTTGATGTCCATACCAAAGGATTGAAGGATTTTTAGGTGCTATACTTCGCTGATTGAAAGCAGACTTCCTTCTCTGCCCCTCCATGCAGAGGAGCAGTGCTGTGGTACCCAGGGTGGGGCCAGACCTTTGCTCTGTCACTGCTGTCTGTTGCATGGCTCCCTGTGTTTAGCCCTTATGTCCCCCTCACCAGGCTCAGGGGAGGACATACTTGCAGAGTCTTGACCCACTGGGCATGGGGATGATGTGCCATATGTAGCTCCAGTGTTTCCCAGAAAGGAACTGGTGAAGAGGGTGGAGTTTAGATCTCAGCTCCAGTCTTCCTGGCTTTGTTCCCTTTCGATGGGTGTTATATCTGTTCCTCTTTGGAAAGTTATTTCACTAATTATGCAGATTTGCTTCTGGAGGAGGAGTAGAGGTGAATTGTGCAGTGCTTGGACTGAGCTACACCAGTGAAAAGCAGAGGATATTCTAGGTAGGATCTGGGGATCCTCTGGCTAGTGTATTCATCTAGGTCAATAGGATCAGCTTAATATGTTGCCTTCCAGTATATACAACTTGCATGGCATGCCCAAGTCCTGGTTTAATTAAATAATAATTAACCAGAAAAAGAACAAGAAGACAAGTTTCTTCCCAGTGCAATTTTAGAGAGATTTATGTAATGGATGTGAAATATCAACTTAATATTAATGGAGATAAATTGAATTCAGCATAAGTGATTTTTCCTTCTGTCTCTTCCCTATTGGCACCTTAATAACGACCTATTTGATCTAAATATTCTAGCAGATGAGGCAGAGATTTTTCCTGTTAGGTAATTATGAGTTCAGCAAGGCATGTGGTTATATGATTTCTCAGGCACGTGAAAAGTCATGTAGTCTGGTTGTATTTCACTAATTGGAAAAAAATTAACTAGGTATTAATGACATCAAAATTGTAATTTGTTCTATGATTGTGTGCTAAAGCAGTAAATCTCTCATGATTTGATATTAACACTACATGCCAATTATAAACTGCCCTTGAAATATATTAATTACATGGCATAAAGGTAATTTTCACTTATTGTCACCCAAAGTTATATTTCAGCTGAGTAGTCCTGATATATATCTCCATGGGAATTCATTTAACTGATTCTGTTATCTGTGATTCAGTTTTCCCCTATTTAAAAAAAAATCTTATTTTATCTCACATACGCAAGAAATGTTTTGCCCTACAAATTTTGCATATTAGGCTTATAATTTATATATTACTATGCAGAATATGAGTTGAAATATGACCTTGTATTAGTTTGTTAAATCCAGGTGGTATTTTCAAGAAATAGCTTGCTTTGCAGGATTTCTTCTAATGTACCTGTTTCTTTCTCTATCATGTATAAATTCCAGAGTCTATAAGGACTTCTAGATGTGCTCATTTCTATGAAACACATCGTGTTTTGTGTCTGTAAGAGGTTTCTTACAGCAGTCTTGTTTCAACTGGTGTTTTCTGCCAGCAATCAAGGTGTTTGAGAACACTAAGTGGAATCTCTTAATTTACTGCTCAGATGCTTTCATTGAATTTAAACATACACAGAGATTAAATGCTGACAGTATTTATGGATTAAAATGTAAAGGTGGTTTTCTTTGAAACTTTCTAATTACCATTCTGTATAAGAAAGTCTAAAAAGGTAAGCTGGAAAAACTTATTTTCTTGATTTTCAGAGCATGTTTTAAATTGGTTATTCCACCTTAAAGTTCACTTATCCTTTCATGACATATTGGAAGCCTTATCTCTTTGCAGCTTCTGGTTTTTGGGAGAGTGAGGAGCCTGATCAGATAAGAGCAAGAGAGAGAACTCTTACTGTGATTCAGTGTATTTTGTTAGCAGCTGCCTATCTAATCCAGTGTGCTTATATTTCTTAGGAGAAAAGCAGAAATTCTATAATAAAGAATAAAACATAAAAAGGAAAAAATCAGTGAGAAGAGAATGTACCCTCTCTTTTTAGCATATTTTTGGTAATATTTTTCAAAGGCTTAATAGGCCATCTTATCCATAAACAAGAAGTTGAAGACTGCTGATTTTTTCCTTGTGTGTGGCAGAGTGAGAGAAAGGCTAGCACAAATGGTTTTCAATTTTTATCACTTTTGCTGCTGAGGAGTCCAGATTGCTGCAAGCATGGCTATTGTCAGAAAAACAGCTGTGGGAAAACAGCATCTTTGAACATGAAAGTTAAAATTTAGAGACCATTTATTTTTTTGAAGACATACATTTGGATTTAGATTTCTGGTGTATGGCTACAGGCTGGGTTGAGTTAGCCCTGATAATACAGCAAACTGCTCAGAGGAGGGAGGAGCTGACAGTACTCTTCAGATAGTAATTGGTGAGGTTCTTAGCTGGAGGCTGTCTTAATTAGGCTGAAGGCTTAGGGTTTTGTTTTCTTTTTTAACTGACATAAAGTCTATGTTTTCACTCTTCTCAGCTAAGGGTAGCTAAAATTTCTTTATAAGACTAAGCTGCATTCACTTCTGACTGATACATCACAAACATGTACTTAGAGAAAAGTTCATAGGGCAAATGCTGTTTTCAGTCTGTGTAGTATTGTAGGGTTTACTTCCTGCTTGCATCTGGAGTAGACTGAGATGACAGTGAGGAAAAAATTGTGTAAGTTTTTTTGGTTTGTTTCTTAAGAGAGGATTGTGCAAATCAGATGTGGACTTTCACATACAATTATATTAATTAAAGGGTTGCAAATGCAGCATCTTAACATAGTCGTAGAGTAAAAAAAGCTGTACCTTGACCATAGGCAGTCTCATTTGTGTTTGTAGCAGGCAGCTCTCTGAAGAAGCATCTGAAGATCCTGGTGGACAAGCTGTCCCTGAGCCAGTAGAGCCCTTGTGACCAAGAAGGACAATGGTATCCTGGGGTACATTAGGAAGAGCATTGCCAGCAGGTCAAGGAAGGTGATCCTGCCCCTCTGCTCAGCCCTGGTGAAGGCATATCTGGAGTGCTGTGTCCAGTTCTGGGCTCCTCAGTACAAGAGAGACATGGAGCTGCTGGAGCAATTCTGGCAAAGGGCTATAAAGATGAAGAGGGGACTGGACCATCTCTTTTGTGAGGAAAAGCTGAGAGGGCTGGGCCTGTTCAGCCTCAAAAAGAGACAACTGAGAGGGGACCTCATCCATGTATTAAGTATCTGAAGGGAGGATACCAAATGGATGGTGCCAGTCTCTTCTCTGGGGTGCCAAAGCAATAGGACAAGAGGTAGTGGGCAGAAACTGATGCACTGGAAGCTTCACCTGAGCATGAGAAAGAACTTCTTTACTGTGTGGGTGAGTGCGCACTGGAACAGTTGCCCGTAGAGGTTGCGGAGTCTCACTCACTGGAGATACTCAAAAGCCGTCTGTACGCAATCCTGAGCAATGTGCTGTAGAGGACCTGTGTGAGCAGGGAGGTTGGACCAGATGACCTCCAGTGGTCTCTTCCAACACCAACCATTCAGTGGTTCTGTGAAGCACTCCTGCATAACCAGGTGCTGTGCTCAATTCAACTCCAATATGTTAAAAAGCACAGGTGTAGTAGAATCCATGGGACCTGGCATTGCTGTGCTTTCACCTTGAAGAGCCAAAAACATACCCGTGTCATATCACTGTCTTATTTTATCTGTAGTTTTTTTTTTTTTTTCCTTGTTGAATACCAATGAGAAAGAATTCTGTGCTTTTAAAAAGGGTACAAAGGAAAGAGAAAAAACTTGGAAAATCATCAGACCTCAGGGGCCTTGGCTTGGCTTGATAAGACTCATCCCAGCAGCAGCAGTAGTGCCTGGGCTGTGTGGAGGTGATGCCCACACTTGTCTCTGCTTCACACTGTACCTCAATCCCATCTTGTCTCCAGCCTTGTTCTCTGAGATGTCCATCCTGCTGTCACTCCTTCAAAGGTGGCTCTGCTCCTGCTGCTCCTGACTAAAATCCATCACCAGATGCTGAGCACTTGTGGGAATCGCTTTTTCAAATTCCTGACTCCCAACAACAGATTGGTTCACTTGTATTGATTACCTTATGTAGCTGTTACGTAGATCTACATGTTAGGCTTATGGAGAGCTTCAAAGTCAATGTCTCTTTCAATGTCACTGTGAACAGCATGCCAGCTACTACTGCATATTATACATGATGTTATTGTCTTGTTGCACTGGAGTAGATGAAAAGCTTCAAGAAGTGCTATGAGGGAAAACATGGAAGCACCGGAAAAGATCAAGTGAGCTGACAGTATAATAAGAACAACAGAATTCGTAAATGTGGACGTTCAAAGTGAATAATGCAATGAGTGAAGCACAGCTAAGTAATGCTGGAGAGGGCTTTTCAGTTAGAAATTGTAATCCTCTAAAAGCATTTCTGAATTGAAAGTTAGTTGCAATTGTTTTCTTTTAAAGCATGCATATAAAATCTCACATTATGTCAGTGGTGAATGTGGTCTTTATATACTGCAGGTGAAGCTGAAACTTGCGTGATTTGACATATGCTTTCAACTCTGCTTTGTAATTGCCTTCAGAAGTTACATAAAATATCCAACCAGTTCCTGCTCTGTTCAACTGAGTGATGATAACCTAGAGCCTAATTCTTCAGTGCCTTGAAATCATGACCAAGAAGTATTGTGAAAATGCACATTCCTGTAAATAATCTGAAGTGCTATAATTCAAAAATGCTTTACTTTTCAACATTTGTGCTGTTTAATTTTTTTTCCGCATTTAATAATTTTGCTCAGAGAATTTATTCAATTTCCTTTTTAGCTCACAACCTGGTACAACAGTGTAGTGTTTGGGCTTCTAGGAAGACATGAGGTTTAATAGGGGTTAAAAATAAATTTATGTCCTTTAAATTTAAAATAGTGTCTAAATTGGTCTGAACATGCATTTAAAGGATGATCTATGTATATGTTGTTTAACTTGACCTTGAACTGTATTAGTGAATTTCCAAATTGGTATATGCATGTACATATGCATTTGTGTGTGTGCACGCATACCTTATAAAAGAAAGAAATGGATGACTCTGGATTGATGTAGATTATTTAACCTTGGTTTCTTTTATGTTTTCTTTAAGGGGGTATCTCAGCTGCTTCTGGCTCTAGTGATGGGCGCCATGTTACCACAGTTGCCTTTTCACTGCTGAGAAAGGACAGAGCTGGGATATGGTCTGAGCTTGTCAGATTCTAGGCTCTTGACTTGTCCTTGGGAGTTGATAACTGACAGCTAGAATGGTTCAGGACTGGATTATACATATAATTGTATGCTTTATATGCTGGGGCACTTTGTTGCCTGTGGCAATGTGAAAGTGGGTAAAGGAAGGAATAGGAAAGTATCTTTTTCCTTAAATAAGGGAGACAGTTTAGTGGTGAACTGTGTTGTAGAAATGAATGCATGGGTTATGCTTGTGTGAACATAGATTTTTTTTTTTTTTGTTCTCAGTTTTTAATGAAATATGGTGAGATAGGATATTTCAGTACTTTCAGTGTTAAAGAAATTGAACTTGTCAGACAGTTTTAATGCCAATGTCTGTAGGATGCAATGTAACTTCTTAGGTTAGCAAAGGTCACCACATGGCTCCACTGCAGCCTCTAATTTAAATGTAACTTGTCAAATGTGCTGGTGGAAGAAAAAGTATAGCATACAACTTAGAAATTAAAGTGCCTTCCCTGCACCAGGCCCTTGGTTGTTTTTTTTTGTTTTGTTTTGTTTTGTTTTTTTGGTTTTGTTTTGTTTTTTGTGTTTTTTTTTTTTTGATACTGCTGTTGCCTCAAGGCTGGCATGACCTGGAGGAGATGAGGCAGCAGTTCCAGTTCTGTGCTTCTAGAAGATAAGGAGTATTATGTGTGGTTGTCTGCCTGTGTCCTGTTCCTTCTCCCTGGCTGTGTCATGAGAAGAGGTGGGGGAAGCTGTTTACTCTGAGCAAGCAGCTATGCCTCCCTGGTTCTTGGCTGCTGCTCTGGGGTTGGGGCTGGAAGGGGCTTGGAGCGTCTGCAGGTGAGAGCCATCAGTGTGCCGACAGGCTGCTGCACCCGCCGGTTACAGTGGGGTTTCACTCTGCCTCACAGCAAGCTGCCTTGGCTTTTTCTTTGCAGGTACCTCAAAGCTTCTAGAAAAGTCAAAGCTGTTGGTGCTATGTAGCGAGGAATGGAAGTATTAATTGGATAGTCTTCTATTGAATGAGGGCTTATGATAAAACTTCAGAACTGGGGGAGAAACGTGTATGTGATGACTCAAACCACAGCTGTGTGTGACTTGGTGGTCCTTGTCCTTGGGGCATTGTCCCATAAACCACTCAGTTCTGACACAGTGTGATAAAATCCTGCATGGGGTGAAGTCTGGAGTGTGATTCCCTCTGTACCCTCAATACCATGCTTGTCTGTCTGCTTGGGAGGCAGTTGCATGTCCTTACCATGCTCCATTGCAGCCTGGAGTGATGCTGACTTTTCCTCCTGTCTTTGCAGTCTGAGTGACCAGAGGCAAAAATGGCCCAAGCACCCGCTGATTCGAGTAGTGCAGAAGCTGCTGACCCAGAGGAGAGTTCTCCAAATATGATAGTCTACAGAAAGGTAAGGATTTGGAGCTGTGTGCAAAAATCCCTTTTCAATGTGGTTGGCTTGTGAAAGAATCCCATGCCCCTGAAGTCAGAGGTATATTTCAGACTGCTTGGATGCATAGATCGAAGAGTTTTCAGGAAAGTAGGTGTTTCAAACTGTAACATTTGAGTGCTTGGAAGTTGAATTCTGTTCAGTGAAAGCACTTGAAGTTGTTAGTATGAAATATTTGATGACTAGCTAATTACTTGATATTTAAATTTTTGTCATATGACTTTAGGTAATATTCAAGTTTACTGCAGCTAGCTGAAATAAGTGTACCTATCTTCCAAGTTTTATCATACTAAGCACAAAGCATGCTCTGTACAGCAATCTTTTGGTACTTTTTTCTCTATATTCATATTGTGTTTCTTGTTGTATAATTCACAAATAGCAGTTTGATTCTTTGTAGGTCATTGTTCTTACTTCCCATACCTTGCTTAAATTAAAAAAAGAGTATTTTTTCAAGTGCTAAGGAAAAATTAATTAGACAAAGGTAAAACAACGGCAATGTATGATTTTAAAGAGCATTCTTTCACCATGATAAAATGTCTTATTCCAAAGTACTTTGGAGGTAGCATAAAAGATGAAGGAAACCTATCTATTGACCCATTTGTAAAGGCATTGTTTTATTCTGGGGTAGGTGTATCTTTCATCTTTGAAATTTAGTATTTTTGCAGTTTAATGAAATAATGTAAATCTATTTTATTTTGCCTGTAAAGTATTTCTTATGTAGTATGCAGAAGTGCTGTATGGTTCTGACAGAAATTTCTTGAATAGCTTAAATAAGCTAGCATTCTGTGAATTTAAGAGCTACATTGCTAGCTCAGATCAAGTTTCCTTGTGTAGTATGATCCTGGGTAAATTTACTGAAATGTGTTGGAGGTACATGGTTATGTTTTCTGCTTGCATGACTGCAATCTTGGTGACTTTCATATGCTGAGAAAATAATTTAGGTTTCGTATGGAGCATGAGTTGTTTGAAGTGTTACTTTTTGTTATCCATAATTTTTGTTTAGTTGTTGTGTATTTGGTTTGGAATCTGGAATTGTTAACATGGGAAAAATTTCTGGGTAATGTGTAGGCTTGTTTGTTTTGAATGTGTTATGAACACACTTTGGCTGCTAATTTGGAAGTAGCACTAGTTGGTTAGTCAGATTATTTTTGTTCCAACCTGTTTGCTGAGAGGTCCAACACCCCAGTAGGCTGAAGTAGATACAGGGTATGAAGGAAATGTCTTGTTGTGTGATCTAGAATTAGGGCATTAAACCTGTGACTCTGCGGAGTATCCACTTACCTGTTCCTGAAAACATTGTTTTATTTGTGTGTCTCACTTTCTGTTAATCTCACAGCATTTCTGCTTTAGGATTTCTCCATTTCTTTGCCTCTCAGTGTTTCATTATTGTCATGTAGAATAGAGCTTGTGAGTTCTGTGATATCAATGGGGAATATACTCATACTATTTGATTCATCTTACTGGTTTTCCTGATATCAGTATTATCAGCCCTTCATAATACAGTCACCTGTCAAAATACATAGTTGTCTGTTAGAATATCGTGCCCCATGCATTGTGCAGTAATAGTGTATTCTGTATTGTCAATTTTAAGCTAACACGTCTGTCAGGGGTTTTTTGCTGAGTGTTTCTGTTGCTTTATGAATAAAAACCGTTGATATTACCTATATTTCAGGGTAAATTTTCTTTGCTGATTGACTTTCTAAATGTAATTTACATTATTTTAGATATTGGCTTTAGATATTAGCATTTGGTATTATTTGATATTTTGATATTCATTCGATATTAGTTAGATGCATTACACATCAATTTTATGTTCCTTAGTGTTGAAAAATCATATGCAAAATCTGAGACAAGACTATTATTCTTTTGATTATCTCTCCTCTCTGCAAATGAATGTTTAGCTCTTCATCACTCATTTCCTTTCAAATGGTTTGATTGCCAGTAATGAAAGAGAAAAACTCCACTGGACTCCCTGAAATATTGAACACAATCTGCCAGAATACCCTAGAGTTCAGAGTTGGTATTGTGTCACAGTAGAAGGAAAGGTTTACTTCTCACAGCAGGAATCCCAAGGTGCAATTGTTGATCCTCCTTAGGAAGAATAATTTATTATTATAATAAGGGTGGGCTCCGATACTGGAACCACAGTACATCCTGCTGTAAGTGTGAACTGTTTTGTTGCTTATCATAACTGTCATGTTTGTGGGTTTTGGGGGAGGAAAGTCCTGAAAGTAGAACCTCAGATTGTGAATACTTTCTTTACTGACAGTCTTTGGGGTCTCTTTGAAGTTCATGCACCAACAGCTTGGCTGTAGCTTGGTTTTCTTTCAGTCACTAATGAAAAGTAGACACATTTAGAGGACAAACCAGGTCTTAGGTGGTATTGAGTGTCCCTTTGGAGCAGTCTCTCTGTTTTGTTTATGGAGAAAAGCCTGGGACAGGCTGTGCTCTTTATTTAGGTAGGTAAAACTAAGTGGCATGGGTTTTGACCATGCAGAACAAAATAAACTAATTTATTTTGACTCAAATTGCTTCATGATATTCTCTATGGACTCCTGCAAGCAAATGGATTCTAACTGCTTTGATTGCTACAGCAGATGGTCTCAACAAGATAAGTCTTATTTTCTTCTACCTTCAGTGTTAACCTTTCAGGAGTTGATATTTATCAATTTGTGAGGCACGTTATTTTTTTAATCCAAGATACTTAATGTTGCTCCACTGCTTTGGATGATAGCTGTGTGTGAATTAAGTAGTGCAGGTGCATTTGTTACAGTAAGCTGTGTTTAGGGTATGATTTGCCTCACCCTACCCTTGTTAAGGTGAATTTTACCCCAAACTACATGAGCTGTATTGACCAGGTCTCCAGTGACAATCACAGGTACCTAGCTGTCAGGTACTTAAGTCATAGACATTTATAATTAAGCAAGCTGCATTCCACTCCTTGGGCTTGTGTGTCCTCTCTTCTCTCTGTGCATCTCCGTGCTGAGCCCTGGGCTCTCACAGGGCTACAGGTGGTGCTGCAGGAAGGCTGGGCTGTCATTTATCTGTGTGGTGCAGTGGTACCCAATGGAGGTGTAAGGGTTCTGCTGATACTGCATTGCCATTGAAGTACTCTGCAAGTACACTAAGTCTGGCCACATCTGGAGAAGATGCTGATGTATTTTTTGATGGGATTACTACTGGAATAGTGGTGCACAGTGCTTAAAAAGTCTATTTGAAGTGACTACCCTACTTTCCATGGGAGCAGGAAGTGACATCCCCATTCTTGCTTCAGTCTGCAAGCATTGTGTGGGTGCTGCAGCATGGAAGGAAAAAAATGCAATAAAAGCTAGTAAGAGGAGAAGAAACTCTACTAGCAAATAGTAACAAAAAATATAAATTGAATTCAAATGCTGGTCACATTCCCTTGAAATCCAGCCACCCTTGATTAGTCTTTCTTGCAAGTCCTGGTGACTGTCTCAGGGGCCCTTTGGCTCATTGTTACAATAATCCACATCTGAAAATTCTTATTCTGCAGACAGTATTGAAAGGTGAATGGTTCATGGACACCTTCTGACACCAGACCTATTAAGTGACCTATTATCAACATAATTTGGCAAATCAAATTTTCTTACGTGAAAGATGGTGGAAATATGTCATGTCACTGTAAGAAAAATCAAAATATTTAGAGCTTGACTAAATAAGAACTGAAAATACCTATAAGGAGAAGTACCTGGGCAATATAACAAGGATGAAATGTAGAAATTAAAACCTAAATAGGATAGCCAGGTGTACTTGTTTGTGAGAGAGATCTCTTATGACAGGGAAGAGTTTGCAAACTGTGCTGTTTAGAGAGTTTTAGAACCACTGGAGTTCTGGGGGATATCAAATTGTACTGTCAAAGAAATGATTATCTGATAGTAGGTTTCCATTTCTGCTGAATTTTTGCCACACACATCCTCTATATATGCTGGCTAATGTCAGCACTTAGGGAGTTAAATTTTGAATTTTTATGATTACTCATGATAAATTTTTTGAACAAGCAGGAAAATCTAATTTCCAAAGGCAATTACTGCTCTAAGTAATGCAACACAAACTTGCAGCTGCCACAAGATGCTTTCAGAAAAATCTGAGTTGTTTGCTACCTTCAGTACTTGGCAGCTTTAGTGTCTTTTTAAATGCTGATTTAAGATCTGAAGTGGAATTATTTAAAAAAGAAAAAAACAAACCACCAAAAACCCCCAAAAAAGCAGCCTGACATTTGCAGATTTTCTCCAGGCAAATCTGGAGATTTCCAGTGTTTCAGTCATGTCAAGTAGCAGGAGTGTTGCTGTCAGACCTGGCCGAATGTACTGATTGGGCAGGAATGAGAGAACAAGCAGTTGTGAAGATGGGCGTATGCATCCAAAAATGTATGGACCATGAAGCAGAAGGATGGGGGAAGAGACTGTTGTTAAATTAACTGTTCATATTTTAAAATGTAGTACTGGTATTTTGAGCTAGTCAGAAAACCAAGACTGCAATTTGAGTGCTCTTAAGTGGTGCTATGAAAAACCATCTTGATAGGACACTGTCTAAGCAACCAAAAGCAGATGAGCCTTGTAAGGGTATAGTCCAAATGAAACCTTTTGTAGAGAAAGAAAAAAATGAGGAGTTTTAAAGTGGGATGGATTTCATGCATACAATTTATTTTTTTATTAGAAGAAAACAGTCCACATAATTTTTTGAGGTTTCCTAGCCCCTTTGAGGTTTCATGCTGTTTTTATGAGAGGCAGCAGAACTTTAAATGTATTTTAACTGTTGAATAATTTTATATTCTTTTTATTTGAGTCTCTTGTGTTATATTTTAGGATTCTGCCACAGGTAAAGGCCTTCTGAACCTTCTCATCTTTGTACATGAGATCTGCGTTTTTCACACAGTTGCTTCTGTTTTGTAACTGGTTTTTTAACATAAAACTGCAAACTGATGATGATAATGCGTGAGTTGATAACACTGCAGACCTTCAGACTTCAAATATTACCCAAGGATTTTTCTGTACTGTCATTAGAAATTACTTTATGGAAATTTATGTCATCTTACTCTTAACATTTTCTGATTTTTTTTTTTTTTCTTAACACTGTTTCCAGACTAAAGCAGTAAGCCATGATTAAACTAGGACTGAATTTGAGAATATGTAATGGGACTTCAGGAACTGAAATATGCACAATTTTGGATAAATAATCTCCAAACTAGCATTGTTACTGCTGGAAAACTAATTTCAACTTAGTCTTGTTACCAAAATGTGTTGACACACAGGTTAGACAGCAGGGGAACTTAAACTCTGCACTTCTGTATTGCACATTGACAAGAAGGTTTCAGTTAATTTATCACTGCAAATACTCATGTGCCTTGCTTGTAAACAGAAGCTGGCCATTTCTTGAAACCTTGTTAATTTTTCTATTCAGCTGGTTTACTGTGTCAACAACTTTGACTGTATAGGGTGTTGCATAGAGAGGGGGAAATTGCCTGTGTGCAAGGTGGGCTGCTGGTTAAATTGTGGCTGTAATTATGACAGAGATGGCTGATTTTTGTCTAGGGGATTCCCTCTTGGCATTTCCTATAATAACAGGGGTAGCATTCACTAATTCTCCTTTCCATACCTCATACAGTAAAATTCTGGGGATAGTAATCACAGTAGGGGCATTAAATCTAGTTTTACACACAGAGAGAGGCTGTACAGTGCGGGACAGAGGTGGGAATTGCCATGTTCAACAAAACTCCTGTCAAGTAGGAGCAGCAGAGAGACCAGAGCATAGTGGTAAATCACAGGGAAGTCATAGTCCAGTTATGAGCAATGGCAATGAAAATCACAAATCCCAGAGTGTCTTGGATAAATATTTCTAGGGCAGGGATAGATGTCAGCAGTATTATGTAAAAGGCCAGTGATAATGGCCTCATCTTGGTCATGGTATAGGCTTCTCTTTTGTCATCTCCTGTCTTCAGAAAACATGTTCTGGTTGCTCAGCATGGAGTAGAAACAGGTGGCATTTTAGCTGAGCAAAAGCTAGTACTGGTGTGCACACAAATTTTGGTAAATTTGTGATGGATATAAACAATTTTGGAGGTAGAGGGTGGTTCCTAATTCTTAGGAAAGTGGAGTTCAAGAGCTGTCACTGCAGAGTGTAGTGAGGCCCAGGAAGCCGTATGGTTTTACATAGTTGTAGGCATGTTTTTGAGGAGGCCTGTGTGACTTGGTATTTTGCAAAAGTAGAGAAGGAGACACAGAGATCCAGGAAGTCTCTCTAGCTTTATGTAAACCTTGTTTGGATTGAGTAGGTAAGAATACCTAAAGCACCTCCAAATACATGTGTGTATTTATATATTAAATACCTTCAAACACTCTTTATTCATGCAATAGCAAACAACTTGTACTGCTGAAGCTTGACTGGTGTCAGTGTCATTGAACAAAGCTAATGCTGCTGACCTTGACTGTAACGGTCTGGGAAGCCTTGTGGTAAAGCTGGGGTCTGTGGGTTTGATTTCTGCATCAGTTAGACAATATGAATGATTAATGATCAAAGGCATTAGTGTAAAATTGCAAGCAGTTAGTTTCTGGAGGACTTCAGAAGCTGACTTGCATTGTTGTGTAGATGCAAATAAGGCTGTCATATCAGTGGCAGAAACATGTATTTAGAGTCAGGTGAAGGTAATCCACCTGGAAAAAGGACTTTTGGATGCTTTGTGGTTTGTTGTTTCTTTCCATTATTTGTCTTGTAATAGTTAAAATTTACTTGAGATTAAAGATTCGGATTAGTAGGCAGTGTGTAAAGTTACAAATAGGGAAATGTGTGTAATGTGGTATGTAGATAAAGCCTCAAAGAACTATTTTTGTATTTGTCTTTTTAGGTATATAAATGCATGCATATATATATACAGACACATATTTACATTCTTAAAAGTCATGAGAAGGAACAAATAACCCTTTTTTTTAATCCTGGCTATATGGTATAGCCTGATATGCACAATATAGGAGATATGTTAAAACATTATATATAGATGTATGTATGATGCCCTTTCTGATATGTCTTATGTGCCTTAAATCTTTCTATTCAAATAATGCGTGCATGTGTTCATTGGTTTGCACTTCAAACA
This sequence comes from Cettia cetti, assembly GCA_013401135.1. Lineage (NCBI taxonomy): Eukaryota > Metazoa > Chordata > Aves > Passeriformes > Sylviidae > Cettia > Cettia cetti. The sequence goes on from VZUI01089262.1 coordinate 21,747, forward strand.
CAGCCTTAGCCCAAGTGTAAATCTGTCCTGAGCTCTTGTGTATTGTATATTGTATACCTTTTGTAGCTAAAGGTGATTAACATATAGCTTTCTTTTTTTTCCCTCTTTGTATTTCCCTAGCAGTTGTCTTATTTTAACTTCTTTAACTTTCTTCCCTCTCTGGCTCATAATTTCTCTGTTCCTGTTTGTGACTGAAACAAACTGTCTCTTGCACCCATAGAAGTCTAATTACAGTGATCTATTACTTTAACTGTTCTCAGAGGCAGAAAGAAGATGAGCCAGGACCAATAGCTATGACAACTTCAAAGTATATTTTTAGCAAAGCAACTAGTGCAAATTTAGAATACAGAGATAAAAAGGGAAGGTTCAGCTAGAGGGTAAGATTACGCTATTCTAGCTGTAGCACTTAGTGCCTTGCATTTTTGGAAACAGCTCTCTTTTATTCCCCTAGCATGAGAAATCATGTCATTTGCTTTGTATTTGTTGTCAGCATTTTAAGTGATGGTCCTAAAATATTTGCAGTGCCTGTTGATTTACTTTTGCATGTTGTTTTGGGCAAAATGCTGAATATGAGCATTTCTTTCTGCCTAAAACTTTATTTTAGTCTTTTTTTACCAGGAACAAACCAAAATCAAGTGGTGAAGCAGTATGGAGCTGCCAGCCTGACTTATTCCAGGAGGCAGCTTCTGGCTATTTCAGATGCAATCTTGAAACTTAATATTAAGACAAAGTAGTTTGGATGGAATTGGATGAAATGTGCATGAAACTGGTCTTTTGGTTTTGTAATAGAACTTCAACTAAACCCTTATTCTATCCTGATTAATAAAATATCACTTCAGGGGATTATGAACTTATTTCAGGAGGCTCTGCAATAAGTTTGAGTGGGAGGATTCAGTTCAATAAATAGAATTACATGTGCAGGACCATGAAAATGCACAAATGAGGTTCCATTAAAAACTCATGATTTGCATCCTAAGACATTTTGAAGCATGCTTCTCTTTTTTCATGAGAAGCTATTATACCACATTCAAGGGGCAGCAATTATTTTTATTCTTTTTGCTTTATCACTGCTGCTGTTGCATTGTATCTTATTTTTCCTTGTCTCTTCAAAGTTAACTGAAATGAAGAAAGTGGAAAGTAACCAGTTAAGCAAACACTGAAGTGCACAGATCTGCTTAATGAAGAATTACATTCTAATTCTTGAGTATATTCAATATTTTAGTTCAAAGGCTACATGTTTTTTGTGGTGTTGAGGGACAGCGAAAGTGTTAATTTAAATTACATGTCACCTCTCTGTACTTTATTTTCCTTAAGTATTAATGGAGCTCATTAATATTACCTTGCATCAAAGTGTTTGGAAGTTATACTTTAGACCAATAATTAAGGGCCTCTGAAGGTAAAGTGAAACATACTTGTGACATATACAAGAAGAAATGACAAGATATTGTAGTGGTTTAATTGGGAGTAGAGTAAGTGGAATAGGTAGGAAGAAAATTTAATCAAGGAACTCATTAATGAACTAATCAGATCTATTTCTTAATTGAGAGAGAAATCACATCAACTCCAATTTCATTCATACTTCGGTTTTGTGAAAATGTGGTTCTGTGAGATAGAAGCAAAGTAAATGTTTCTGCTGTTATTTTTTTAAGCTCTAGGTGGAAATGGTTTTGTGTACCAGTCTTCTCAGAGTTTAGTGCTGTAGGTGTCACTTCTGTTCTCTACCATGTCAGCTTTTGATGGAAATAGGTGTGGTGGGCATTGTATATTAAAAATTTTCCCTGTTGGTTCTCTTACCATTTCACATTTTTTCCTTATGTCTTGCATTAGTTGGAAGTTTTAGCAAGAAGACCAGAACTGGAGGCTGTGGAGACTGTTTAACAACCTCTATTTGCAGGCACAATTCTCCTCTGCTTCTTGGCATGACTGGCAGCAGGAGCTGTTTTGGTGTGATGCCCGAAATAAAGGGAATATTTCATCCACTGGTGTTATAATTAAATGCCTTTCCCCATCAGTAAATCCACCCAATTTTGTTAAACATTGCTTGTAGCTACATATGAATTAGCTCATTTGTTAACTTGGGCAAAATGTTACAAAACCTTGGCTGCACTGGGTTCTTGTCACTTTCACTGTCCCCCTCTAGATACTAAATAGTAAAATTAAGTGGAGCTCTGTTTATCATATTTTTTCTATGTGTGGAAAAGCAGAGCTACAATAATGGCACTACTGTTGTCTGCTTGTATGCCGAAGATAGTCCAACCATTGGCTTGTATCTGGAAAGTTATGTGTGGAAAAACAGTGATTAAACCCACATCTTTTAATAACAGGAAAGCATCTGTTTGGAAACAGGGAGCCTAAGTGCTTTTTATCTTGGTCCTCTTAACAGTAAAGGTGATCTAGTTTCATAATGATTTTTTAAAGTATTTTTTACTGGAAAGCGCTTCAAACACGTTGAGTTATAAGAAGTTTTCCTTTCTGCTTGCAAGAATGAAACCTCCATTTTCAACAATGAAAATGGTGTTTAAGTGATTCATAATGTGTTTAGCATCTTTCTTCCCTCTCAAGAGATGTCTTAGGGTTTCAGGGAGCATAGCATACCTTTGACCCAAACCTGTGTAAAATTGTGACAGACAAAATTGTTGTGGGATGGCCTGTGCTCTAATTTTGTCTTTGCTAAACTTGTTTTCCTGTGTTACGCACATTTGTGACTGATAGTATTTGAAGGAAAAAATAGAGGATTGATGGATAATGCACCAAAAGTAGGCAGAAAGAATGAATCAAGTGGAAGGGCAAACCCTTTTAGAGAGAGAATTAAGACTCAATACTGCTTTTTAAAAAGCAGTATTTTCTGACTTAGAATTGCAAGAGATATTTACAGAATCATCGAAGTTGAAAGAGATCTTCAAGATCATCTAGTCCAGCTGACGACTTAACACCACCATAATCACCCCCAAACAACATCCCCAAGTGCTCTATCCAGACTCCTCTTGAACACTTTCAGAGACAGTGACTGTACCACCTCCCTGAGCAATTTATTCCAATGCCTAACCACTCTTTCAGTGAAAAATGTTTTTTAAATATCTAATCTGAACCTCCTCTGGCACAACTTGAGGCCATTTCCTCTTGTCCTGTTGCTTGAGATTTGGCAGAAGAGACTGACTTCCACATGGCTACAGCCTCTTTTCAGGTAATTGTAGAGAGCAATGAGGTTCCCCTCCAAGCCTCCTCTTCTCCAGACTAAATAATCCCAGCTCTTAAAGCAGTTTTTCAGCAGTATTTTAGAAGTATTTGAGTCCACTCTAGGCTGCATGCAAGCACTAGTCTGTAGATTAGGTTAATTATCTTTAATTGAATAAACTGGATTTATTTGAGAAACATTTGGCCGTAGAATGAGGTCTTGACTCACCTCTGAGGTTCAGGTGAAGGCACACAGAAGATACATGCTTCCATTTTACAGTCTCCTGCCTTTTTCTTTCTCCCTTAACTGTTTCATTTGACAATCTGGCCATTCTCACAGTGCAGCTATTTTAAGTTGGTGAAAATTAACTGAAGACTGCGTGCCCATTAGGCCACTTTTGTCTCAATAGCACTGAGTTCATCTGCCAGGCTAAGGGAGAGCAATGAAAGGGAGACACGGTCATATACCCCATGGTGGACATTGCTTTATACCATGATTCTCATTCATTCAGATGAAGTGCTAAGAAATAGAGTCAATAACCAGAGTGTTTAAATATGTCAAGTTGCAGAAAGCTTCCTGGGGCATTCAAGGACAAGCGGCTCAGAGACTTCTTTCTAAATGAATTACAAAACTGTGCAGGAATGGAAAGACTGGCTTCATTACTTTAATTATTTTCTCCATAGTGCCTTAATTTTTTTTCATATTCATTATGGCAGTTGAGCAATTTTCTCTGTGGCAGCTGTGCCACTTCAAGAGTATTTTGAATAGGGCAAGTAAAATCCTAGGGATGGGAAACTGGTTAATAGATGGAGATTGCAATGAGAGAGGAGGTGATGGTTTTAGCTTCTGTCCTTACACTTCACAGTGAGATGTGAACCAAAGAGTAAGAAAACAGTGATATTTTGCCACGTCTTGCTGGGTCTATTGGAAATCAATTCATTCTAGTTAATTTTGTAGCAGACAGATGCGCCTTGCAAAAGAAACTACCCTGGAGATTGTGAAGTAGTGTGAATTGAAATGTCCAGACAATACCAGTCTGTCTGTCTTGGCTCTGATGGTTTTGGCTTCTCTATTCACAGGACCTGATGGTTTGATTCTATGGGAAATCAGTGACTTAGAAAGGAAGACAGTCCTTCAACACAAAGGAATCCCTCTGACTCCTAGACACCTCACTAGGATTGACTTCTGAAGAGGCTCCTTAGATGTTCTGTATATCCCCCTTGTGCTCAGCAGTTTGGCTAAAAATCATACCTATGTCTAAAGTTATCTTGAAATTTCACTTCTGGCAGTTTTAAGGAGAGCTCTTTGAAAGGTCAAACCCCAGCCCTAGGTTGAAGCAGGAGAGTGTGAAGTGCACAACCGCTTGTTGTTGGTGTTGTTGACATCCAGGAAGCCAAAGCAACAAAACAACAAAACAACACTCGGAGAAAAACACCTCCATCAACTGAATATAATGGGTGACTATGGCTACAGGGCCTAACACAGTGATTTGGGATTGCTGGAAAAGGATTTTTCCACTGCCAGTTTGTAACTGTTATGAGCAAGGTGACAGGCAGTGTGGGAGCTTTGACCTGGAGCACTGAATGTTTTATCTGTGTTATGATATTTCATCTTTGGTAATTGAGACACCTCACTGTCTATGTCCATATGCATTTACTAGGTTAGGGGGTTTTAGTTTTGGTTTATTCCTTGGAACAGTGCTGCCTTAGATTGTAAGCATTGTGAATGCTGAAATCTGATCCAAGAAATGTCTTTTTACGTCTGTGGAATGCTTAGTGTTCAAAGCTTGAATTACTGCTAACAAAATGTTTATCTGATGAAAATCAGTATTATCTTCCTGGATTCCTGAGAATGAGACCTTTGAAGGAAACATCTGGAGTGTTTAATAAGAATTGTTGTACATTGTTAGCTCAGTAAGTTTGCAAGCAACTGAACAGCTGAATTATTTTAAAATGGCTCTGCAATTCACAGGGGAACTAAATGCTGCTAGGTAAATTTGTTTGGGGATGTGAATTTTTGAAAAATTTAAATAAACTGTTTATGAAAACTTGTGAACAGGATACCAATAAGGATTTTTATTTGGTTTGGGGTGGTCTGTTTATCAAATCCGGAAATGGAGACCAAGACTAGCTTAAGTATTGCAATGCTCCAGCCAAGATTTAGATTTATTTAGATTACTTTTCCCCCTCAGTGAGGGTAGGTATTTCAACCCAATCCTGTGGCATGAAGTACATAGCTCATCTCCTGAATTTTCTTGACATTTTTCCTTCCTACCATGACTTTTTTTTTTTCCTTTTTAATGAATGCCTTTTAAGTTTTGTGAAATGAAAGAGGAGAGGTATAGGAACTTAATTTCTTTCTTATTTCCAGTAAGATCAAGAGACTGGAGAACCTCAGAACTGTGTTCTGAATTAGTGTTCCAGTTAAATGACTTCTTGATCTTGGAAATTTTTCCAGAATCATCACAAGAAACAGATTTTCTTCTCTGTGGCTTCCTGGCTTAAAGTGGAAATGTGTAGCAAAGCTTTTAGGCTCATGTCTAAAGCTGTTCTCTGGAACTTGCCAGACACAGCAGGTCATGGCACTGATTTAGGCTATTATTAATTGTTTACTCAAGACCACAGAAAAGAGCTTGGAACAGGGCAGGGGGTCTTGCATGTTGGACGAGCAATAAAGCCAGAAGAGATGGGTTAAAATTGTGTAGGTAGAGTCTCAGGCAAAATCAATGCTCAGGAAGGAGAGGAGAGGTGGAGGAACATGCTTTTTCCCATCAGATTACACGTTGACTCTGGCTCACTGTAACTTTTAATGTATTGTTCCCATCAGAGTTGGACATTTCCATTTGGTGTGACTAATGCTTTTGTGCTTTATTTAACCTACCTCAGACTTCAGAATAATAAAAGCATGTCTGTGCTGAAGCAGGTAAAGCTTTCAGGATCTTTCACCCCCCTCTTCACGTCCTAATGAAAGCCAGAGTACTCTTTTTCTCTTATGTTCACACAGAAAGAAATTTCCACAGAATTCTGTAGTGGAAATACAGCTCTCATGTATTGCTATAGAAATTAGGTTAAGTAAAAGCAGGAGCTCTTGGTCTCTTTTATACATGTTTCTTAATTGTGGCTCTTCTGTTACTGCTATTACTTTGGGTCAGAGCACGAGTAGCCAGGCAGTGGGTATGGAATTAGAAATTTATTTTTTACACGTTGCTGAAATAAAAGGTTCTCCTTGCTGAAAAATTAATTACTGAGTGTTCCAGCACCTTATAAGATATTTATATGTTCTCCTGAGTCCTGTCTCTTCCTGTTATCAAAGTGCTGTCTTGAGAGCAGTTCAGGCGAGAGAGCTGCTCAGCTGCACTCCGTAGTCTTCCTCTCTGCCAAGCAGTCTCAAGACGGCACTCGAAAACAAAGAGATACTCCAGGGAAAGTATGAATATTAGATCACTCTGGTTTAGTCATTTGGGATACAGTGGCCTCAATTTATGCATATGACTTTTGGGGGGTTTTGTTGTTGTGGTTTCTAAAATGTGTCTCCAAATTATTATATTGGTAAATCAAGGGTTCTTAGAGGCATTGGAAATCTCAGATGGGTAATCCTTTTGAAGTGCTGTTGTCCAAGGTCTATGTGCAATGTATAAAGAATTTGATGACACTGTCTGTTATCTCTTATTTTAATGACTTTTCTAACGTTTTCATTGTGGGGTTTTCCCCCTCTTGTCTTTAAAACAGAGAGAAAAGAATAATTTGTTGGATTTCCTTCATTTGGGAATGCACAGGATCGATGATGGCCTGATTAAATTGCACCCTTGAATTGCTCGTTCTTAAAGGGAAAATACTTGCTAGCATCAAATCTATTACTTAAACGTAATGGTTACTCCATTGCTGCAGCAAAGGCTCTCCCAGGACAGGCAGCTGAAGGAAATGTGTGTGAAGCCCCAGTTAAAGCCTGTGCTGGTGTTGCCAGCTGCACCTGCAAAATTGCTGTCTTATATACAGGTGATGAGAAACTGAGGTCAATGGCTTTTCCTGTTTTGAGATGGTGTAGGGAATGTCAGCTTAGGACATGCACATTTTTGTCTCTGCCTCCTCCAGCTTGTCTGTGCAAGAGAATCTTTATAAATAATTGTGGCATAAGAATAGGAGGATCCAAGAGGCTACTTAGTCTGCATGTTTGTTGTTGGCCTCAGGGCCATCTATGGCTGATTTGGTTCCTGGGTGGTGTGTGGGAAAGCTGAGGACCCATTTTAAAGCTCAAGGTCTTTCAGCTTTTACAGAAGTTTGCTCTGTGTCTGTACTGCAGTGAAAATGTTTCAAGTCCTTGGGAAGAAAAAGCTGGTACTGTTTATCTGTATGCAAGGGAGCTGAAGTATCACTAATACTAACTGCATCAGTAGTGCTGATAATCTGAGTCTGTCAACAGAGCCTTTGAGAGCAAAGCTTTGAAGAAATAAATGCAAAAAGCTTGTTTGGCAGTCTTTGAGTAGTGAATGTGCTGAAGGGCAGTTGAGGAATTTCACATCACGGTGGTGCTGGAGATAAAGGGTGGCTTTTTAATATTGGGAATGGAGTGGAAGGTTTGATATTTTGACCAGGGTAAATAAACTGTCTTCTGCCTTCTACTACCACTATTACCACTTGTGCATTATTCTACTTGTGCCTTCTACTGCCTTCTATTACCATTTGTGCTTTTTCTTCCTCTTAGTCACAATGCTATCTCTGTTCTGTCACCCTGCATTTTAAGTCACTATGTTTTTAATTATGATTTGGATTGTTTGTGCAAAAAAGCACATTTGGGTACCTTGTTGTGGCTGACTGAACTAATATTTTTGACATCAAATTTGCAATATGAAGCTACAGAGGAAATTAGGCATGTGATGTTCCAGCTTATTCTTTGTTTCCTTTCCTTGTTTCTATTGTAATGATTTTGGGAGTGCTGAAATAATTAAAGTGGCTGGTCTTCCAGTATGTAGTTTAGTCTCAGACAAAATTAATACCATGCTTCCACCCACTCTAATTTCAGAGAAAAGTAATTTACTGGTACTAATGTTAAAAAAAAAATCAAACTAAGTTTGCTGAATTGGATGTATCTCTATAGAATGGGGCTTCTTTTTAACTCATGGGTTCACATTAAAATGAAATAAATACCATAATGTTCCTAGAGATTTTACTGTAGATAGTGATTTCATAGACTGCTGAAATTCAACCACTCTTGCTTAAGTACAGAGCTCAGAGCTAGAAGCTGCTTAATGTTAAAAGCTGAAAAAGTATTTTGTGTGTGAAGATGCTAAGGAATGATTCAGCTGGATCAGGATGTAGTAACTGAAATTGGAATTTGCCCCAGATTCTGGGACTGATACCTTTACTATCATTAAAAAAATAAGTATTTAGTCAGTAGCTGACATTGAAGTGTGAGAGATGCGTTAATACTGTACTGAACAAGGGATTTGATCTTACCCAGTGTATTACCAGCACAGCTTCTGAGGCAGACCACATCTACTGTGGACTTCTCCCATCTGCTAATTGGACTTGTCCTTGCAAAAATGGTAATTCAGTTTGAGCTGTCTTTAGGATTGTTAGTGGCTCTATCCGAAAACTGTCAGTCATTGGATATACTCCCCTTGCCTTTGGCAAGCTTTTGATCAGAACTTGTACTGCTACAAATGAAAAGAGTCACTGGATTTTGCCTGAAATATTTTTTTAATGAAGAAAAGCATGTTTGTGTATGTATGTTTTGATGTTTGCTGAACTATATTTATTCTTGAGTGGCAGCTGGAAATGAAAAGAGCAAGTGAAAAAGTCTGTCTGTTTTTACTGAGAGGCCATCTTAGCTATGGTAGGAACTGGGATATTCTTGGGTGTTTTTTAAAGTTTGGGCAATATGATTATTAAAACTTGATTTCTGCCACCACAAGGAAGATAAAACTGGTTCAGTGGAGAGCTTTATGCCTGAAAGCACAGGCTACCAAGATGAGCAGGAGCCTAAAGCATATGTCCCATGAAGGCATGCCATGGGACCTGGGTTGTTGAGCAAGAGGAAATCCAACAACAACCAGCAGAGGATTGAGGAGGAGTCACAGAGCTGAAGGAGCCAAGCACTTCTCAGTAAAGCCAGATGATCTAACAAAGAACATGGGCTGGGATTTGCAGTTTAGGAAGCTAGGGTTGAATGCCAGGGAGAGAAAACTTGCCTTCAAGGGCTGTGCTGCAGTTGACTGTATTACCAGAGGGGGAGGATGTGATGTCTGAGGAAGTTTTCTGACCATGGCAGCCTGTTCTGCAAGTGAAAGGCTCTCCTGTCCTCCCTCCTGGCCAGCCTGGTTCTCTAGGTACACATCTGAAAATGGGCAGAAGTGACTTAAGAAAGGCTTGGGGCACCTTCTACTACCTCTTGCCTATTTTGTCTCGTCTTGTGGGAGGGGGTTGGCAGCTGCTGGTGTCATTCAATGACATCATTCTAATTTTCCTTATATAATAAAATTATTTTGATTATTGGCTCCTTCTAGATGTGTTCAGAAGTAGTATAAATTCTTTCCATAATTTTGCAGCAAAAGACTGGAGTATTTTTTACAGTTATATAAGCTTAATTCCTCTAAATGCAATTTCTGAATACTAATCTGGTAGAAAGTTAATGAGGAAAAGGAAATTTAAGAGTAATAACCATTGAACTGTTAGATATAAGCAGTATAGAAAATGTCCTCTATCAGTAAATGTTGTATACATATGGGCAATATTCATATTTTGTATGTAAAACATAAAAGTGTGTGCATATGTATGTGTATAACGTGTATTTTGTATGCATAGGGTTTTGCATAAGTACAGGATATGAATATATTTATAGGATTTATCATGTATGAAAAGAGAAGGAGAAATATCCTGTGATGTAGGTAGCAGAGAGAAATTTCACAGATCTGGGGTTCTGTTTTTCTTTTTACTTCAGTTCAGTTGACTTCACTCTGCCTCAGTCCATTCAATGAAAACTATTAAAAGTACTGCTTTTCCTGTATCATTCCCATCCCCTCTCAGTCACGACTTCTGCCTAGTACAGTTTGCCAGAAGATAACTCATGTTTTGTTTTTGAGAAGGCTTTGGCATTTATTTCTGTTCTGATGCCAAGGAAAACCAAGGCACTATAAAAATATCAAAAACGAAATGAAGATGCTCCTCTAGAGTCACCATCCTGGAATTAAAATAAAGTCATATTCATATTGTATGAAAGCATTTCTGCACTTGTGTGGCATAATCTTATAAACCTAAGGTAATAATAACAACATTGCTGTAAGTTTGGAAGAATCAGATAACTGACTAGGTCAACACCTCACCCTAACTGAAACTTGCCCCAAGTGCCAGGTCTGGTCCTGCAGGCAGGCACTTGGGAGGAGCCCAGGGTCAGCACTGCAGGAGAAGCTCTGTCACATGGCATAGCCCCTCATAGTTTTTAATTACCAGTATAAATTCTTATTAATAAATTGATGATATTGCCCACTATATTTGTATCTTTCTGTGTCTCAGCAAACTAATCTAGCCTTTAACCTGTTGGTTTGCTCTGTCAAAGCTAAGCTCCTTATAGTACTTTAATTACAACTGTCTTGTAAAATGAGACTAGCGTTTGCCTTCTGATGGATCATAATTGTTTTTATTGCTTGAGATGCACATATGGTTTATCAGATAGATGTACTTTTTAAAGCAAAACAAAGTGTTGCTGTATTCCTATAGAACTAGAAATCAAATGAAAGACTAACTGAAATCCTGATTAAAAAATAGCTTTTATTCTCTCTGCTACACAAATTTAAAGCATAGCTAATTTGACCATCTGTCTGCTGTGTAGTGGTAACAGAAATCTGAAAATTTAGTTATCTTTGTGTTTGAATAACTATGGTTTGTGGAACTGCAGTTTAAAGCCAGTGGAGCAAACAGTTGTGGCTTACTGGGATTGACTTTATTTCTGAAACAGTCTTTTGGCTTGTGAATCTGCCCTCTACCAGCTATCTCCTCTTCATCATCCCTAGTGCTTAGCAGCCACCAGGTGTATATGCTCCACTAGGTCTTAAATATTCTTAAATCTTCTTCTGAATTCTTGCTCTTCAGTGGCAAATAATATGAAATTATATTTTTATACATATGTATCTTTCTATATAGATATATATATTTGAAATTATATATTTTATAATTCCAAATTAGAACTTGTGCTCTAGAAGAAACTAATAAACGTTTCTCATACAGTTTGGATTTGGCCTGAACTGTCTTGAGATGTGCAAACAGAAAGAGGAGACTGCCAAATTCCAACACCTGCTTTCTGTTTTGGTTTTTTTTCTTTCCTTCTCTTTCAAAGTATGAAAATACGGGTGGGCAGTTTCTACTGTGGCAGTGTTTGAGTTCAGAGTCCTCTAATCAAACATCTGTGAGTTTTTCTTCTGTTGAGGTTTGACTTCATGTTTGTTTATACTTTAGAATGGATGCTTAGTTTCTGTTTCCTACCAGCCCATCACTTTCCTCTGCAACTGACAGATCCAGTGATTCACATGGTAACTCAGGTGTTGTAGTGTTGATGTTACACTGCCTCTGATTTACACAATGGCAACCCCACCGAATCAGGACATGCTGATTAGCACTTGCTTAATGGAAAGGAAATACATTTTTTTTTTTCTTACTTACCCTCTCAGTGCCAGACTCAAAGCAATTTTAGGGAGGTTGAAGGGTTTATATGTAAATGTGTTGAATTATTTCTTTTTATCAGTGTGATCTCTTCCTGTCCAGACTGTCTTCATTTTTGCTCCTTTGGAGGAGAAAGAAACAGTATCAAATAACTAAAACAGAGGATAAAACCCACAACCTTATAAAGTGGTTTTTTCAGGCTTCTAGAGTGGTGTTTATAATTCTGTGTAAAGTGGAGTAATTTGAAAGATAAGACCTTCAGTTTTCATGATTTTGATGACTATCAGTTGTGCTGTTTTCTTGGAATATGTTTAAGTAACTAAAACTCCCCCTGCCCACCATGCTTGATTTGATAATGAAACAGTATTAACATGACTTTGTTACAGACTTGCAGGTCAGTGAACTCAAGCACTTCCCTGTTTTGGTCATTAATCTTAAGGAAAATGTTTCCATTATCAAGGAGATCAGTATTTTTTAATATTTATAGAAATACATCAAGAAATAGCTTGAGAACAGAAAATGGAAGGTCTTTTAAGAGAGTCATGGATAGATCCCTCTTCCAACTTTAACAGAGTTTACTAAAGATTCCTGTTTTATACTCCACATTACATATGGTCATTATTTTTATAATAATGACATCTTTGTCTCTATTGCCCTAATTTATCTGAAGTCTTATTATAGTGTATCTGTAGGAGATTTCATAACAATATCTTAGAGAAAACAATGAGCTGCGGGCAATATTTTTTATATTTGCTCTTATCTAATGACTCTGAATTTACCTCAGAAGAATTGGTGCAGGCAAATTACCTTCCCAGCAATGGTTTGCCTCTCGTCTTGCTTCAGTCATCCTTAAGGGGGAGAGGTTGGCAATTGAACTGCAGATCTTATTCTAAACTCTTTAGGTGTCACCTTAAACCAGCCGTAGAGCAGAAGAGATGGAGACTTGTCCTGTAGCCAGAATTTTAAAACAGGACTCTGAAAAATGCAGCTCCTAAGTTTTTTTAGCTATCCAGGTATTGTAAAGAAGTGATGCCTTGGAGATCTAATTGAGTTTAGGAAGGAGAATTTTGAGTGTTGTTAGTGAAAATCAGAACTCTTTAGATCCTGAATACTAAAGATCTCCTCAATCTCTAAATAAATGCTATAAAATTGGTAAATGAAAATAAAACTGGTACTTATAATAATTGAGTTGCATAACACAGAATACACAGAATAAAAAATGGTTCAAGGGAAAGCATGTTTTTAGCATCAGAGAGAGCTGTCAGGATGCAAGATCAAATGGTGGATACTGTAGGACTTGACTGATGTGTGTGACATCTAATGAGATTTTACAGTTATATTGATTATTTTATTGCTTCTGCCAAGGAGCAACAGTGTTTTTGCCTGGTTTCTAACTGAGCAAGCAGACACAGTCTGAAATGTACTTCCCCCATTTTATTTCACCCTTTTTCCTTTGTTACTTATTCTTTGCTCTTATTCTTTGTTGTGTGTAGTCAACAAAGGAGATGCATTAGAACCTCAAACCTGTTAAATGGGGAAAGACTGAAATAATAATGAGTTTTGGATCTTTAGAGTTTGAGTAAAAGAATGATATTTTTAGCATGTTCCAAAATTTTCATCATCAGATCAAATGCAATTTAGTTCATTTTCCACTCCTTGCGTCTGAACACTGCCTAATCTCAGCCCCCACCAAGGCCATGAGAGCACCCAGTTATTACTCTAGTCAATTATGTCAGTGTGGGAACTGTGTCATTGCAATTTTTTGGCTTGTAGGTTCTTCCAGAGCTGCATAGATGGGTACTGAAGAGACCTAGAAATGGCACTGCCCTGGTTTAAAAGTCTTGATCTTGGCCTTATTTTTCTCATTCAGAGGCCTGGGTATAATTTGGGGACTTACTGGGGTACTCTGCCAGGGTCTGGGTGAGAAAAGGAGGATTCATTTATCTTGTATTCTCTAAAGTGCTCCCAACCTCATCTTTTGTGGCGAGGAAAATGGCATTTTCATCTGCCATTGGCAGTCTCTAAAATAGAAAGGTCTATTCTGCAAGCAAAATTTCTTAGATTTCTTTTGCTTATGGTTTTTTTTGTGATTATTCTTTTTGGATTTTGAGACTAAAAATGGACAAAGCAAAGAGAACTTAATAAAGTTTTTGTGGATCCATATTCTGTTTTCTCCTAGAGGGAGGCAATTTGAGAGGAACAAATCATGATGTCAGGAATCCCTACCTTTCACCAGAAAGGTGGTAAGCTGTAGGTGAAAACATGTCTGCATATATTTGACCCTGGTTTCTTACAGCAACAAGTATCTTACAGAACTCTCATTGTGGAGCTGAGGATCATAATCTTTCCTACATCAAACAATGAACAAATCTCTGTTCAAATACAGTCTGTCACCTTTGAAAATACTGCCTCCAAGTAGTTTATACTGTGCTGGATGTGCCGTGAAGAGTGGGGGGAGGTGAGGGGGAAGAGGATGGAGGAAGAAGATTAGCCTTTGTCTGCTGTCTGAGGAAAAGAACGAAGTCCTACACTGCATGTTAAGGGAAAAAATTGGGATTGTATAAAATAGGTCAGAGATGTATTTAATTTTAAAAGGCTTGGGTTGAGAAAGGAGAGAGTATAAAATTTTCCATAATGGCCATCAGGTAACCCTGAAATATAGTGGTTATGAAATAATTACACCCCAGAGGGATTGGAGGCATCCGCCATTGCCTGTTGCTTTGTAATGCCTCAGGGATGTGATTAACTTATGATCATTAAAGCTCTTACAGTGGAAATGCAGAGAGTCTAAAAAAGTTTCAGGATTGTGGCTCAGTGCAACATCTGATGTTCATGTTAGCCTGTGCTGTAAACATCCACTTTCTTTACGTGTATTTCCTTGTTGTTTGACCCGTAGTGGGTGGTGTAAGTACATTCCGGGGGGCCTGAATAATTGTTGAATGCCTTGGATTGCATTAGTGTGGTGCTACTGCCAGAGTGATTATCCAAAATGCAGATACCCTTGATAAGGACTCTAATAGCTTCCCTTCTTCCTGGTTTTAAAAAGCATGGAGGCGTGCATCATACTCACTGTGGTCTTCAGAACAGCTGACGGAAGCTGTGGAAGGCATGTCTATTGCTTAGGAAGGACAACATGTGGGTCGCTTTAAATTTTGTAAAGTTTAGTTGATACTGTCAGAAATGTCCCCATTCTCATTTACTTTGATCCAATGTGGGTGCATGTATAAGTTGAGGTATGTCACTCTCCGTGTACAGACCTATGGAACATGTTGCAGTCTGCTCTATTTACCAAAACTGCTCCCATCAGTTTTCTTTGAACTCTGAGGAAATGATTCCAAAGAAAATGGTTTAATTTTTCAAAGTATTAAGAATGCTAAAACCAGGGGACCTTGTCTTCATGATACAGATGTGGATAGTAAGAAATCCAAGCATTGAGAATTTATTTTAGGATTATTCCCAGCCTAAATATTATGTTCCCTTTTTGTAATTTTGTATAATCCATTTGAGAATTGGATAAACACATCTTAGACAAAGAAGTTAGCATGGAACAAGAGTGTCAATATCAAAAGGATTGGCATTTAAAAATCAATTTTCTGGATTTTCCCTAGGTAATTCGTAGAGTCTTCTTGAAAGTTCCTTTCTACTTCATAAAAACTCTATGTCTGAAATATGGAAAGAGAAAGGCAGTTCTCTCAAAGTACAATTTTTCTATACAAGAAGTTCTGTGATACAGTTTTTCTGTTTTTACATTTACATTGCACCGAAGAATCTAAACCAAATCATCAGCACAACAGAAGTGCAGTGGGCATTGGTGTGGCTCTATTCATATGGTGTTGTCAGTAAACTCTTCTAAAGAGGCATCTTAGTTACTTTTACAAAGAGAAAAGGGATGCGTCACAGACTAGGTAGTGGTGCAAGACATGTCTTACCTGTGTGGGTTTTTTTAACTTCCTCAGCTGTGTACTGGTGGTTTAGGTTTTTGTGACATAACCACTATAGCTATGGTTTGTCATATTGTGGGCAATAGCAGGTTTATACTAGAAGCACGTACTGCTCAAGAGGACAGTGTGGGGATGGGCTGCTCCCTCAGAGGCTATCAGGAGGACGACCATGAACATTTGATGTTCTCTATCAGATGTAGCAGTTGGCTTCATTAGCACTGTGTCAAGTGCTAAGCTCTGCCTGCTGGTCAGACCTTACCGGTGACTTCTTTGGTGACGGATGTCTGTTGTAAAGCTCTTATCTACTCAGAGAGAAATAACTGATGATTTTCTTGTAAGACTGAAGATGCACTGCTGGTGTCTGCTGACCTCTGCATAACCTGCTGAGGATGGGGTAGTCATGTTTAGTAAGTCACAAGATTTACTTATTACTTATGCTTCAGATGTGGGTTAATTTCCCAGTGAAATCTGTGTAAGAAAGGTTCAAGTTTAGATGCTTTTGACTACTGCAAAGTTAACACTACTTAGTTTATTTAGAAATGTTTTTGTGTTTTAGTTGTTAGTGGATTTATCAAGAACATATTTTTAGAAATGTGCAATCTTACCAAAGGTGAAACCTGACTATCTTAAGTTACATTTCCTTTTCCCTTAATTCAGTACTCTGGCATATATATATCTCATTAAGTCCAACTAGGCATGTGCATGTCTGTGCAAAACCGTTTCTATACTGATTTGTGTTTATTGACTGCAACATGAGAAATCCGTTGTTTTTGAACAGATTTTGTACCCATTGTTTGTCCTTGGCATGGCAGCACATCCTTATTTGTGGGTTGATTGGGTACATAATAAACCTCTCTCCTTGAACTGTGGGGAAGAAGGGCGTAAGAGGCATGAGTTCCTACACAGTTGAAGTACACTAGTTGTTACTGTGACTTAAAGGAGCTTGACTTGTCAAATCATTTTCTTTCAGTTAGTTATGTAGTGCTTACTGCTAGTATTGGAGGTATGTTGAGATCATTATGAAGATCATTTGGAGGGGTTGGTTTCTGCTTTAAAAAAGTATGAAGATATTGTTCCCCTACAGTGTAGACCACCAGAATGTCTGAAACCTAATACCTACGTAGTATTGTGGTTATACCTTTTCATGCCTCTTCCTACCCTGGATCTGAATTAGATGAGATGGAAGCAGAAGGGGCTATTTCTGGTCTGTAGCAATAGTATCCAGCTGATCAGTACAAACAGCTTCTTATGATGGCCCTCACAAGAACGACTCTACCATGCAAATATGCTTTCAGAATAAAAGATACCACATTTTAATATAAGAATTTCTTTCCTGTGTTCTGTGGCGCTGGTTGATCTTGGTGCTTTGTGCTCTTCTGCCCAGGTAAGGTAATGCCCAGTGTGTTGGGGTAATGTGTGAGCTCACAGAGCCTTAGCTGCCTTTCCAGGAGCAGTGCAGGAACACCCTTTGCAAACATGCTTATCTACTTCACTTTGAAAGCATCTATGAGGATGCTTGGGAGTTGGAGGTGAGATGTAAGTTGCTTGTCAGTTTGCCGTTCACTAGCTTACTGTGTCTTCAGGCCCCACTGTGTGCATGGGCTGTTTAGGAAGAGTGCAGCATCTGAGGCTCAGGGATATCTTTACAAATCAAACCACCAGTCCTTATTGAATTTCTTAATTTGTTTGCTAAGTGGGACAATCTGGTGTTTGAAGGCATTTCTTTCTCCCTTTCTCTCCCTGGCATCTCTCTCCCCTACTCCACTTCTCTTGCCTTTTCTACTTAATTTTTAAACATATTTTATTTCTGTTAATCAGAGGGTAGCTCTCTTAAGCAGTATCGAATGTAGTCCTTTCCCACTCAGACTAGTGTAATACCCTGGACAAAGCTGTTTTACAGTGACCTTTTGACAAGGGTACTAGACCTATGTTTACTAAGCTGCTCATGTATTTGAATTGGAGGAAGGTTTTGGTAGTTTGGCGTTTTTTTGTCCCATTTTTTGAGTGAGACTGAGGCCAAGAAATCCCTTTCAGAACTGTCTACAGAAATGAGCTGTGTCTTTTGGGAATGGATCAGTTATACTATGCAAATTTTGTTAATGAAATTGTTGCTATTCACTAGGTGCTCAAATGCTTTTATGAATTCTAATTGCCACCCAGTGCTGTTTCTTAAGTCTGAGGATCTTTAAAAGAAAAATTTGGCAACTACAAATTGACTCTATCACCTTTGAGCCTTTAGATGAAAATAACTCTGTTCTTGCAGCTTTCATGCCATGTTTAACTGACCCTGTATTAAAAAAAAATGCACATTGACCTCCAGGCAGACAGGCAGGTTTTGCCAGAAATACCATGGCTGAAAGCTCATCTTACCAGTTACTTGCATGAGGCTTGCAAAGATTGCAATTATTTTGAACAGTAAAAAACTTACGACTTATAGTCTTGGAGTACTTTATCAGGTATTTATGGTTATCTTTATTTCCTGAACATTTTATTAAAAACCTGAAGAGCAGGTCTGTTTTCCTGGATGGTAATTTTCTTTTTCTCTGTGGAGAGACCTGAAGATGGCCAGACAATTCTACTTCACATGAAAAAAGGAGAGGTTTGGAAATTTATTTTCCATCGATTCTCCAGAAAATTTAGTTTGAATGTGGTATGATACATCCTTTTAAAAAGGCTAGCTTACTTAATTTCAAATTCTATGCATATTGGAAATTTGTAATGGAAGGATTAACAAGATGATTAGTCAGGAGAAACTCACCTGTTGCTAAGTGCAGATCTCTCTTAAATATACTTTTTGCATGCTTTTGTTTCTTGTTTATCTGCAATTGTGTTTACAATATATGTCCTTCTCAAAGGAAAAATTGATTTTTTTGGAGGGTGTTCAAAGCAGTATTGCTTCTGTCCTGGGAAGTACATCTAGGAGCAACTTGGTTGGAAAGGATGCCCAGGTGTCACAATGTGCCTTGCTCCACTGCTTCAAAGCAGTGGTGAAGAGCTCTAGGCTTCAGTGCTTTGTCAGGATGAATTGCATCATACACAGTTACCAAAGGCCTGTCTTGGGATTGCTGCTAAGCCAGACACTGCTACAAACTTTTGGGCATGGTTTATGTTTCTTAAGTCAGCAATGAATGCAGAAAAAACTGTTTCATAATTCGGTTTTATATATGATAACCTAATCTTGTTATAAAAGCAGCTCTGATTTTATGCCTTTGTCCCTTCCTGTCATTGTCTACCTAGGATTTGACTATATATAAAAATATGTGTGTGTGTATATATATATACACACACACATATCTATATCTCTATATGTATCTCAGTAGACTGTTATTTTAGTGTTACAACAATGGTATGCATTTTCCTCTTTTTCTGAGACAGTGCTAGGGTGCATAAATGCAACTGCAAACATAATACGATCTTCATTCAAGTCATGGTAGATCTACATGGAAGTGCTCTAAGAAATCAAAACCAGAGCTGAATGAGTGGTTGAAAGGGCTAGGATTCTGTCACAGTGTCAATAAAAAGTTCAAATTTTATCTGTTATTATTTTTAAAAATTAAATGCAAATCCAAGAGATATGTTAAAGGATATAGAATGGTACCAATGGCAAAGTGCTTCCCCTCAATACTGGTGAAAATTCCATTGATGAGGGGTTCCTGATGAAGATCTTAACAGATGATATTTGGTTTAGTCCTATCCATACTGATGGAAGAATCGAGAGGATAGACATATGACTGAATTTGGCAATTTGTCTGCCTACCATAACTAAGTAAACAAAACAGCTTTTGCATACCACAGTTGGCTGAAAAAAAATGCATGTAAACATGCTATATTGGCCATCTTTAATATTGAAATTTTAATATTTGAGTTCCAAACTTTGGACAAAATTTCCTGATTTTCTTGTTCTTTTCCAGGACATGGAATGCTTTTGCAAAGATAACGTTACCCTGAACTGCGAAATGTTTATGCAGGCACAGTCTTCATGATTCCTCTAAATGTCTCAGGAGCACTTGTGTTCAAAAAAGGATTTGGTAATACCAGATTTTTGGTCAAGGCTTTAAACATGGCCTGGTAGTCACACATTGATGATGAAATGTTGAGGAAAGTGTCTGTGATGTTGCAAGACCTGCTGACCTACATCTAAATTTGTCTTTCCTCTGCTTGTCTGGAAATGCTGAACTTTTATGGGGAACTAATCAGCCTATGCTTATTATTCTCTTAAATGCTTTTAACTGGACTGTTGCCCGTCACCCAGAGAGCTAAGTCAGGAAACTGCATCGGGGCCTGCTTATATCTTGGGAAGTGCCCTTGGTGTGATGAGCTGACATTTGGACCTCATATTGTCAGTGAGAGAAGTGACAACTGCTATACACATGCACTTTACTCCTGACTTACTGTTGTCCTTTAACTTGAGGCTTGGTTTGTGGAAAGCGGCATTAAGAGAGAGCTTGCGTTAGTGCTTATTATGGTCACTTGAATGCCGATAGAGGAGGCAGCAGGCTTATGTTTCTGTTGTTGTCATGTCTACCACTGACCAGCTTAAACATCTTCAGGAAGTGATTTCATTTGTTTTCTTTCAGTTTTCTTAGCCCTTTCCTTAGAGGAAGTGTAAATTATTGTGAGTTAACTATTGAGAACTGTTCTTATGTAATACTAGTCTTTACCATTTGCTCTTTTACTGACTCATCATAAGATTCAGCATTCTGAAAGCCAGGTCCTTGGAAGGGAATGTTCAGGTTTGTATAGGAATAAGCACAAACAGCAACTTACAATTACCTTAAAGAGCTGACCTATTGAATGCAGAAACAGATCTGAGCACAAAACTATGAAGCAAGTGTGGAAGTGGATTTATATTGCAAGTAACATAGTTATAGTTATGTTCTTAGGAAACAATACAAAGTTGCATTTTTGATGGCCCAGCTGGGTACTTCTATATTAGATATAAATTGGAGTTTCTGGCATTTAATACTGTGCTCAGAACTGTGCTACCCTCAGAATCAATGGCACTGTTACTCTTTGGACTGCAGCAGTTAGGAATTTCTAAATCTTCATTAAGGTATGCCCCTGATGACAAAACACTCCATGCTGGCTAAACTTGGCTGGTTTTCTACTTGATGGAAAACTGAGCTCA
Source organism: Cettia cetti (assembly GCA_013401135.1). Taxonomy (NCBI): domain Eukaryota; kingdom Metazoa; phylum Chordata; class Aves; order Passeriformes; family Sylviidae; genus Cettia; species Cettia cetti. Next base: position 42,642 of record VZUI01089262.1, read on the forward strand.
AAGCTCTCTAAATATTTGCTAGCTAGGGATCAGCGAGCAGCACACGGTGATAACACATTCACTGATGGGAATGGGCTCTACCATACAGGCAGATGTGAGATTGAGCACCCAGCTGTGAGGGACTCCTGCAGTCCAGTAACATTGTTTCCAGTCTATCATGAGCCACAAATGAAGCCCTGCTGTAATTTTGATAATTTTTTACTCTGATTTTTCACTTCCCATGAATATAGATGCCAGCAACCTATCCTGCTGGGATGTTCATAAAATCATAGAGTATCCTGAGTTGTAATGGACCCACAAGGATTGTCAAAGTCAACACTGGCTCTGCACTGGACAACCCTGAGAATCCTACCGTGCACCTGAGTGCATTTTCCAAAGGTTTTTTGAACTCTGTCCTTGTCTCTCTTCAGAACATCTGTTTTCAAAGTAGTCAACAGCTCCTCCTATTTTAGTATCATCAGCAAACTTACTCAGTATGCCTTTGAGTCCTGCAACCAGGCAGTTTATGAAGATGCTGAAGAGAACTGACCCTAAAATAGAGCCCTGGGGAGCCTCACTAGTGATGGGTCACCAGTCTGATGTCACCCCATTCACCACAACCCTTTGCACCTGGCCCGTGAGACAGTTGCTTACCCACCACATAATGTGTTTATCCAGCTGTGTGATGGATATTTTTTCCAGAAGGGTGCTGGGAGAGACAGTATAAAAAACTTTACTGAAATCCATAAAATTATATCAGCTGGCATCCTTCGACCTCATTTCAGCATTTCAAGTTGAAATTAATGTGTTTAGGGAACTGAAGAGCTTGGGCAGCTTCATATTGCTGTTGAATACTTAAAAATGGGGTTCATAAATAAGAGAACAGACTAGAAAGCATAGACTAAAATGTGGTATGAAGAGGATCATGCAAGTATTTCACTGCTTTACTAGTAGTTTGCTTTTCAGAATTTGTTTAATGTTTATTAAAAAATGACACTAAATGAGCACACATGCTCCATTACCATAATTTTTGCACTAGCTCTGTGCACCGTTTTATGGTTTTGTTATTTTAATTTTTAATACAAACCCTGCAGTGAACAACGCTCGGAAAGTGCAGCTCTTAGTACAGAGCTAACAGAGTCTAAAGACTGTTGTTCCAAGTGCACAGTGCACATTACCCTCCTCTTACTGCTTGTGTTCTAGTTGAAACAGTTTCACCTTAAATTACAGAAAGTAAAAATAAAATTGCTCTGGAAAGTTCTGAGACCTTGTCAGAGAGCTCCATGTTCATATACCCTGGGCTTCTGGGAATCTACTGTTTGTCTGCCCCAGAGTTTCTGATTTTTATATCAGTGCTTGGGCTTAAAAAAGGTGCAGGAGAAGCTCCCTGAAGGCATGTATTTGTGAGAAAGAGAGATGAAGCACTTCAAGAGTTCCCATTGCTTGAGAAATCTTGTTTTTCCAAAGGGCTCATAAAATAAAATTGTAGATGCTTCCTCTCTCTGAAATTTATTGTGAACAGTAGAAAGGGTGCAAAAAAAGAGAGATCTTTATTGAGTACTCCTTGACTTTTCTGCTGAGAGATGGTAAAAAGGACATTTTACTTTTGTTATTATAGGGTTTTTTTCTCATTATCTGATGACTGCATAAATTATTTTTGCTTTACACAAATTTATAGAAAACTTGATTTTTTTTAACCAGATTTTTTTCTGGAATAGGAAAGCAGTCCAGAAATAATGTTAGTATCTTCTGTGGAGAATTGCAAATTCATATGCGTGATTGCTTCATCTTGGTCCAAATGTGTTGCTACAGTACTTGTAAAAGAAAATGCTGCAGTAGTCAGATAAAGAACAGCATGATGGAGAAAAGCTGTGCCATGCTATTGCTGGTTTCCAAGCATCATCCAGGGCTTGCAGTGTCAGCCAGAGGTTGTTTGCTCCATACGCTATAGAGTGTATGGGATAACTCTGAGTCCAGGATAACTCTGTTCAACTGCTTAGAGGCCTTGTTGGTCCTCTCTGGGGATGGTGAAGGAGCAGTTTCCTTCTGCAGGCTGGCCCTACCCTGCCAATGCTGTGCATCCCCACCCCATGGCATATTATGGTATCTGTTAGGAGGAGTAAGCTACTTTGGACATTCTTCTAGAGATGGGGTTGTCTGTCTTTTAAATTTTTTTTGTTTGTTTGTTTGTTTTAACTAAAGGTGGTGGGTTTGGGTTTTATGGTTGTGTGGAAGGCTATTTCCCCAGCTTCCATTTATATTAACCATAAAACTGCTCTGAAACTTTGAATGTTAAAACTGTCCTGATCAGGCTGGATGAGGTAGACAGTGATTCAGGTGGTTTGGTCAAAGGAATGTGCTTGATTCAAATTATATTGCACAAACAAAAAATATGTAACATGAGGATGTCCTCTTACCACTTGTGGTTTGTTTTGAGTGTTTCAAAAGTATTCTTAATAATTATGCATTGAGGGCAAACTGATGGAATAAATGAGAGGTGCCATGAAGCATCCTAAATGGTTAGTTCTGAGAGCTTTTGTTCCCTGTGAAAATTGGTTTTTAAGTTAAAGGACCTTATTATTTCCATGCAAGTGAAAAATATCACTTGGTGGACATGCTGCATACTCTCTTTGGAACTTCAAAAGCATCCAAGCACTTTTTAAGCACTTCATGAGATGGTCAGGAACAAAAAAATCCAGTTTCATATGAAAGCTATTTTCTAGACCTTACTTCTGTGTCTAATTAAGACGCTTCAGAAGTCTTTTTATTTATTTATTTATTAATTCATTTATTTTATTGGGGGATGATTTTTTTTGCCCTGATTCTTGTTACACTCACATGAACCTGGGAGACACTGGTCTGTAGCCTTGCAGTGTTCTGCTTAAATGTCCTTGCATTAGGTTCAGAGAGTCTGTTTTAATCTTTCCTACTGGAGCTGCTGCACTTGGTATACATAATTAAACAGTCCTTAAGCAAGAGAAAGGCTTAGGTCCTGGTGTGTGAACAGGTTAACCCGTGGTGAGTTGAGCTGTCCTCATTTTTGAAATCTGTCTGCAGCCATTAATTGCTTAGTAGCATCACGAAACTGTCAGATATAAATAAGGGGTTTACTTATCTTTCAGATAGCCATTTAATTTTATGCCAGTGGGTTGATAGAGAAGCCATGTTATATGATGCTGTAATAGTCTGTTGTTCTTGATTGCTCTGTTACAATAATGAGTGAAAATCAACCAACTGCTGTAAGGTTTGTAAGCTGCTAAATGGGCTTTTAATTTTATGCGAGACTGTCTAGAGAAATGTTGCACTGATATGGCTTATGAATTGAGCAGTGGTGCTGTTTAAAGGTGTCTGCAGAAATAAAAGGAAATGAAGATGTTTATAGCAAATGTCTGTCTGACTGACAGCTTGCATGTTGGTAGTGGGAATTGCTGTTAGCTCTGACAAAGAGGAGAGTCATAGCCTTGTAAATGGAGGCTTTCCTCGGCTGTGAGTTTCATCAGAAAAATTGAGGGTATGCAAGAACTTCACAAACCATGTGAATGAATCAAAAATATTCTATTGAGGCTGCAGCTATTCTTTAAAATAGAAAATAAATGATGAAGTGAATGGATTTCAGGTTTTCTTTGTCTTGATTATTGTCGATGCCTGAGTCTCACCATGGTCTCTTCTGAGTGATCAGCAGCAGTGATCTTTGAGCGCTGTGGGTCAGATTCTGACATGTAAGGAGAGGTTATGATTCTTGCTGTACTCTGAACAGTTTTTTTGTTTACATCAGTATGAATTTAGCCTTCTGCCTTTCTTCCCATTGCAGTACTTCTGTCCTGAACTATCAGTGAGTAATTACAGCAAGAATGCTGTTCTATTGATTTTAAACTTTTCATGAAAGGAGCTTTTTTTGAAAGGTTTTGCTGCAGACTAATTTAAAAGCTTTTTTGTTGTTGTTTTTTTGCTTGTGTTGAGCCTGCTGTTACTGGGCTGGTGGGTACATGCTGGTCCCCAACAGCCAAACCTGTCTGCTGAGCTGCACCAAGAGCAGAGACTTCAGAGCTTTCTCTCACCTGATGCAGCCATAATATGCTGAGAAGAAAAATGCAAGGCAGGGGTTAAGAAAGATCCCAAAGCTTCTCAGTTTGCATGAGCTGGGCCAGACTTGGTGTACAGGCTTTGGCTAGCTCAAAAGTTTCAGACATGGTTTCTGAGTGTTTGTGGCTGCTGTCACACTGCCATGGGTGCCTTTCTGGAGGTAGATCAGGATTTACGGTTTTCTCTTCCCCACCATGCTTCACATGGAGGAATGGATGTCACCATTTAGTACTTTGAGAGTGGGGAGCAGCTGTGCAGCCTTTCCAAGTGCAGATGTTTCATATATGTTGGAAGTGCAGGGGGCCAGGGCTCCGTGTGTGTCACTGGCTCACGGTCATTGTGCTGTAACCCACTGTAAAGCTCAGCTGGTGCAAGGATATGCTTTCCCCATCCTTCTTTGCAGCATGTTCTTGTGCCTAGGATGCAAAGGCAGGATATTACCACTGAACCGCGACTTTGTGTATGAGCACCTTCTGTCTGCCAGTGTGGAGATGTCAGTTCTTCTGTACTGTCTTCATTGTTCATTCCATGAAAGTGAGGCACATGTAATACTGTGTAAGCAATGAAATTACTAGGAGAAAATTTCTAATCAGTTGATTGGGGTCTTTCTGTTCCGCTTGTAAACTGTTCTTTTACTATTGAAAGATCACGAATCACCTCACTGTTCAGCTTGAATCCATCCCTTGTGGGTCCTTTGCTTCACAGGAGTTCCCTTTACCTGCAGGAAACAGTGATGAAGAAATCAACAGGAACTAATGGTTGCAATATTTGCACAGGCTTGAACCTCTATGACTTCATTTTAAGCAAATTTGAAATGTAAAACCTAAGTAATAGCTAGTGCACAATAACAAAGTGCCTTCCATTTAGCCATAGCGTAGGAGAGATGTGTGGTAAGTGTAGGGTAATCAGTGGCAAGTGTTTATTCTTCTCAGCAACGTCCACCAAGTGTAACACAGGTTGCAATGTGTTTCATTATCTTGAGTTTTCTCACCTTTCAAAAGTTATTTTCTTCAGCCGTCTTGATGTGGATTAAAGTACCCACTTACTAGAAACTCATTAGCTATATAATTTTACATCTGTTTTTCTGGCTTGAAATAAGTATTGATTTGTAAGAACATGCATACTAATAATAATTCTATACAGCTATATAATGTTTTGTATTCAGAATGCTATGTTTAGAATTTATAATTGCTTTGTCTGTTGCTGTCCTGAAGGACAGTTTCATGAAGGCTTCAGTGTACTGAAAATTACTGTGTTAAATGCAGCAAGGGTGGAAGGAAACCTGGGGTAGAAATGAGTTTGTTCTTTTTTTTTCCCAGTTTAAAATCAATGACTGTTGCTTTTTTTTTTTAAGGTGGTGAAAATATACTGTAACAAAGTTATGATGTTTTGGATGAAGCTGTTCTGCTGAATATTTACGTAGTATCTAGAAATAGTCTCATCCACTGTGTCATCATTAGCAATAAATTAGTGTGCTGAGAATGGGCTGTCAGTAACGCAGCTGGAGAGCTAGTGAAAGAAGTAATTCCATCCTCATCAAAATGTAAAACATAATGAAATACAATTTTGATCTCATATTTAAATGTCTTTTTGACTGTGTCCCCTCAAATAGAGAAATAAAACAGTTATGATAAAAAGTAAAGGTTGAAAGAAAGAAAGAAAAAAAAAACAACCTTAAGGAGTCCTTGAAAGTTTTTCCTAATGTTTATATTTGCTTTTGAACCTGATACAGGGTAGCCTGCTTCTGGAAGTACTGCAGTTTTAAATCAATTTATACCAAAAGATATTTTGCCAAGATATACCAGTTCTGTGCTGATCTATAGAAAAAAAAAAAAAAAAAAATCATCATTTTTTCCTTTTTGGGGGATGTGAGCCTTGGATGACTACATGAAGCAGAATAAGCTATTAATTTTTTAAAATTCTGAAATGGAAAATGTGACTTAGGTATGTTTTCACTCCTTATCATGCAGTGAAGCATTTGGGGCCAGATCCTTTGGTGCTTTGAGTTGACAGAGCAATTCTGGAGTTCATCGGTGCTTTGTACTGAGGTGTTCAGATAATTTGGATGAATTTCTATTTGTTGGTTCATGGTATGGCAAAGAGATGAATAGACATTTTTCCTAAGAGTAAATGACTGTAAATTGGTGATATAATTTCTGTGTAATGTAGAGTGGATTGAACCCCCTGCCCTGTTCACCTTTTCTCTGAAGTTAAAAAGCTAGAATTTTACTGAAGAACCATTCAGTGAATTTTCACCAGATTGTCAGTCCTTGCCCTAAAGCAATTAAACAATGAAATTAAAGTACAGTTTTAGAAAATTTTGATTAATTACATCAAAATATATCCACAAACCACTTTGGTGTGGATTCTTTTGCTGTTTGAAAACATACCCTTCTTGTTTTCTAAAAAACTTGGAAAAATTAGGTCATTCTCTATTTGTCTAAGGAATTAAATAACTACATTAAAGGAGACTGGAGGATAGGTTTCCTGAGAGGCACAAATTCCAATATTTGTGCTATTCAGATAATAGTCTCATGTTCATGTTGTATTTGAAGCTTTTCCAGCTTATTTCAAATTTCTTGAAGTAGCAGTCCTCTGTACTATTCCTCTAGTAGACTACTGAAATATTAGTGTTAGCAAACATTTCAACTTGCTCAGCTGTCTTCCAGCTCATCTCCTCAACTTCAGCAAACAGTTCCTTTCCCTTTATTTGTCTGTGATTTCCATTGGGAAGAAGGATAAATGGATTGTGATTTATGCTGTGCATGGAAGTCTGGTGCTGATATGAGAAGCTGTAGAACGAGGATGGGGAACCTGTGACAGGAACCTGTCTGCCCTTGGCAACCTCAACGTCCTTGCTTCCTTTTCTATACTCTCTGGTTACTGCATGGCATTAACCATGGATACTGCACAGGTGGCCACTGGACACATGGGTACATGAATATTTTTGAATACTCTTTGTGGAAGGGGATATTGAGGGAACCATGCAGTCCTGTCCTTGTCCTCAGGGTACAGCAAGGAAGGGATGTTGTCCTGTTTCCTCTATCCCACAGGAGAAAACAGGCCTTTTCAAGCCCAACCAAAGATGACTGGGAAAGAGGAAGGATAGTGTAGGTCTTGATTTTACCACCAAACACTTGAGATTCATTCTTCCTCAACTGGAAGTGAAAACGAGGCCTTCCAATTTATTCCCCACAACCGGATTACAGAAGGGAAATATGCTGGGAAGCAAAACCTTTTGGGGAGAGTGGGAGTGAGCTGTGTGTTAGTCTGTCCTGACCTGAATGTATGCTGCTTGTGAGCTGCCACTGAGCCAACTTGGATGTGGAAGCTGTAGGTCAGCAGCTCTGTAGACACATGCTAATTGCTCACCCACCAAATATGTTTGAAAATCCAATTTGTGAAAGCCATACCTCACCTACGGATAGTGAGGTTGCCCAAGACATCTGAGAGTAGAAAGGAAGTTGCAGTGGTGAATGGGCTGCATCAGGCATGTGTCTTCTAGTTCAAGCTGGTAGGTTTTTTACTGTCACCTGTGGATTGACAGCATTACTGTCTTATTGCATTGTGACAAATGGGTTTTGGAATGGAAGCTAGATGGAAAGGAAAAAAATTACTGATATTATTTATAAAACCTATTTGCAAGATTTACGTTCTCTGTCCTATTTCTGCCAGAGATATTAGTGTTGATGAATTCTTATTTAGAGAAGCACAGATCTTATTACATCAAGGGGTAAATATGCAGTGTGAAACATGGGGATTAGCTGTGCAAGTCATTATTTTTGACATGCTGTCTTTGCTGCTGTTAGTCCTTCTCAGCAACGGATCTTTTCTATATTTAAGTAATTCTAGATGAAGAAAAAATGAGATGTTTACCATACCCTCAAACATCTTCTAATGATTTTTGCTGAAGTCAGAATAAACCTGGTCATATGAAGGAGCTGTTTGCTAATTTTGAATATATATTGTACTTCTGTGAAACAGCAACTGTGATGGTATTAGTTCATCTAATTTCTCTGGAGTGGTGACAAAGCTAATAAAAGACTAAATCAGATAATGATTTTTATACAGTGAATGTCTGCTGCTAAACAGCCCACTGACAAAACGACATGGTCTTTTAAAGACTTTTAGCACATGTAAAGCCTCCAGAATTTAACTGATTTGCATGAAACTGAATATTTCCCAGAAGTTTTCCCTTTACGACCACGCTTCATTTCCAGAAGGTAATTAAACCCTTAGAGACAAGCTGACTGGTAGGAGCTTTGTGCCACAGAAAATCCTGGAGGTGGGACTACCTGTTGCATGATGATAGCTTCTCCCCTTAATGAGTTTCTTACTGCCAGCGCTGGTGTGTCCTTGGTTAATTGTATTTGTAATGTTCCTTGCACCCAACAATGCTCTGGAGGGGACTTGCTAACAAGAAGGTGTTCTGTTCTGCCACTGCAGTGACAGAAAGACTGGGGTGATTTTCTTCTTGCTGGAGTTCAGCTTCGCTGACTGAAGTCAAATTGCTCTGCCAATGATGAATCATTGGTACCGCATAAAAATAATTTCTCCAGAGAAAATTTTTGGCTTCTGAAATAGGCAAAGTGTGGCAGGATTTCCCTGAGGGAACGCAGTCCTTCCAAAGCACAGGGCTTTACCTTACTTCCAATTATCCAAGCTTGAGTGCTTTTAGTTTGCCTGTGTATCTAACAAGTTTCAGAGTAAAAATGTTCCTAGCAAAATGCCAAAAGATTAAAATTATTCTTCATCACTATGTCACTGTCACTGTTGGGGTCTAGCCTAACCCACAAAGAAGTGATCTTACTAGGCTTTCATTTTTTTTTTTTTCCTCTGCAAGCACTTCTGTGCCTGGTCCTCTGTCAGGAAACTGCATTAGGGTTGTGGTGTAGTGTTCATGGAGAGCCCCGTTTTAGTGTCTGGGCTACAATTTTTTTCTAACTTAAAGAATGAAGGGTTTTGTAAATGTCTAAAATCTTCCACAATATTTGACCCCTGAGTTTTGTTAATTTGTTTTTCCTTTTAAAATTACTTTTAACAAAAATCCATGAAATCTGGCTCTTCTAATTCCTAAGAAGCCAGTGCAGTGTGATACAAATGCAGAATGAATGCTTGCTCCAATGTTTGTTTAGCTTTTTATAAAAATTTGTGAAGCATAATGCTTGTTATTTTCAAGGTATTTGAATTTGGTTATGTGAAATCTTACCTTATGCCTAACCAAAAAAGGCACCAAGATGAAATTGTGAGGAAAAGTAAGGGTGTCTATCAAACAGATGAAAGACAGTGATGCACCTGAGAATGCTCTGGGAATCATTTTTAGACTGCAATTAAACTTCAGAAGCCTGTGACTTTCAGTCCTACACTAAAAAAATTGCTTTCCTGAATTAGATTTGCAAAGATGCTACTGTTGTCAGTGGCAGCAGCTCCTGGCTCTGTGCCTAGCTGGGCTTGAGCTCAGGAAGGGATGTTAGGCTCTTGAAGCAGTGTTTGGATACCACTTTGAGGTATATTGTAGTACAACTGTTTGGAAACCTCCTGTAACTATATTGAAACTGTCACATCTTTGGTATTTTATCAAAGAGGGAAGGGAAATATGAAGGTTGTGTTTCTGAAACCCGTGAAATGTACTGGTCTGGAGAAAGAGTAATTTTTTTTATTTCTTTAATTTTGATGGCTTTCTGTTGCAAGGTGAATAAAACAAGTATATTACTGGCACAATGGTTGCACAAATGCACACAACTCAAAAAAAAACTTCTGTTGAAGCTTTATTTCTTCATGAGAAGCACCTATACTTTCTGCTGACAGAATGTGTCTTCAGGGGAAGAGAGATGATCTGCTGACTTGCCAAGATCTGACAGTTTGAGCTAGCCACAAACTGGAATTTGCACTGTACTGGAAATTGCAATGTTTCAGGTTTTTCCATTCAGAAATGGAAAGAAAAGCTGTTATCTGTTTTTTGTCCTAACATACAAACTTGTTTTAACTGTCATGACATGAAATGATATAATAATTGAATAAGAAGGGTGACAGTAGTAATGAATCCAACTGTCTGACTGTCAAAATATTTAGTTTCATTATATTATGATTCATTTGGATGCCACTTCATTAAATACTTGCTGAAATCAGTGTGTATTCATTGGACTTTTGCATGCCATCCCATTTTTACTCTCTAATCAACCACATGGAGACTTATAACCCCACAAATGTAGAAGAATTACACTCTCTATGGCACTAATACTAGTTTGGGCTGTGCTCATTGCTGTGGGGCCTGGTGCTGCCCTAGGTTGATGGGGTAGAAACATGACTAAGGGAACCTGCAAGGTTGATTCATTTTTAGCCTGCTCAGGGTTGAATAAAGGAGCATAATGAGGGAACCATGCTTGACTTTAAAATGCACTTGGGATTCATGTGTTTTGGCTGCTGAGAACTGCAAGATTTACTACAGTTCTTTGAAAGAAGGATTGAGTGATGTCTGGCTATTAGGTCTCATGATCTGGTGCTAGAAAAGTGATTCATGTTCTGAGTAACTATTAAAATACTTCTCTAAATTATTGGAAATGCTCATCTCCTGCTGTGTCCCAGCTAGGGATTCACCGTGAGCAGGGGACAGCCTTTAGTGTCAATTTTGACAAACAACAGACCAACACTTGTCCCTCTGTTGTTTTTGCAGGGCTGATCACTAAGTCTAGAAGTGAGACCAGGGCAGCCAAAACTGTGTGATTGTCTCATGCAGTGGAAACTGGAGAACTCACTGCTGTTTGATTCTTAATTTTTACAACATTATTAAAAGACATGGTAGCAGCAATGCCTAATATGGATCACAAGTGGTAGCACTGTTTATCACAGATGGAAACAAACTCATTTCATGTTCAGTAGACTGTGAAATGAGTCACAGCTGTTCTTCCTCTGTTGCACAGTGGCACACTGTTCTCATTAGAGAGCGTCCATGCAATGGCTCTTCAGCTACCTCAGCACCCCTTTCTTGGCCCATGTTCCTGAGCAGCTCTTTGGGAGTCAGAGGCAATGGGTCAGCTGCTGCAGAAAGGACCAATGTGGTTCATTGGTTTGGGGCTTGAGTAAAGGACTGAGGATAGTTTTGTCTATTAAACAGTAGTTAATACGCTTTCCTGTTGAGAAATTTGATGGTAATAACATAACTGTAACATGCAAATGCACTCCAATGAGATTTTTAAATTATAATGTTTGCTTCTGTAGTGTCTCACAACCAAGTATTATTCCAGTGTGCTGAACATGGAAACCACAGCTCCTGAATTGGCTGTGTCCTAGACTTGTATGGCCTGAAAGGTTGTTAAGGCCCTGGGCAAGAGTCTTGCTGTCTTCCACCTTTCTTGTGTTGCTGTCACTGCCTTTGCTATATGTGATAGTCCAGTGTTTAATACTTTACCTATGGCAGTTTTAAATGCAGACAGAGGCTATTCCAGTAATTTTGCTTGCATTGCTGCTGGCACAGCTAGCTCTTCCACACCACCTGTGAAGATTTCTATAATGACTAGAAACTGTTTTTCCTTTAGGGGCTTATTAGGTTGCTAACTAATAAGCCTCAGGAATGATTTAGTTCTGTTACAGACCAATCCCAGCTCCTCTGGGTTTGAGCAAACCAGTGAAGACAGTAGGGTGATATATTTTAACCCCAGCTTGTGTTCAACACACAAGCAGAGACTGTGAAGAGCTGTGGTGCTTTGCTAGAAACACTCATGGGTCTCTATTTTCTCTAATTTTGTTTCTTCTTTTACCTCAAGTAGTTGTCTAGTCCTATTTATCTTTTAATGAGATTGGCTTTTGTTCTCTATTGGAAGATTAAAAATAATCAGAGTGAAATAACATTCTGCTTGTAGCACCTGCTGCTACGTACTTGGTCTCGTATACAGGGGAACGACAAGTATTGCCAACTGCATACAGCCACACAGTTAATGAAGTTTTATTATCCAAGCTGTGTCATTTCACATGAAAAAGGAAGTAGTATGCAAATCATTCTACAGTTTGGGGCTGACCTTGCAATATAGAGTTCATCTGGTCTCGTAGAACTGTGCTCTGAATTTTCAGGGTTTTTTATTTCTTAATTATTCCTTATGCTCTTTTGGGAAAAAAAAATCCAAAACAAACTTGAAAATATATACAATCTCTAAAATGCCTTGGAGCCTCCAGTCTGCAAGAAGTCTGAAGCAAAGTGTCAAGGTGTAAGCTCTCCTGGCGATGTTACAGAATGTACTGTGCAGCACTGATGTTGAAGATTTTTCCAGCAATTGCAAAGTCCAGAATCATTGCCAGGGCCTGGACAGATCCTTGGGTGGTTTTGATGGCAGTGAAGGCTACCCTCCTGGTTTCTCAGGAGCTGGACAAGAAGGCACAAATCAGAAACTGGCTTTGGGTGGTGGCTGAGATATTTGAGCAGCCTGGGCTGCCCAGTGAGCTGAGTGTGCCTAGAGGAGGCAGGAGTCCTGAGGATGCCCATTTGCCCATTTCTTCACCCAGGGAAGAGAGACAGGAATCCCTAATCTGAACTACTTAATATCAGCAAAGTATAAGAATATAAGGACTTTTGACTCCAGTCCCTGGTTTTGCATCTCATATCTTTCATAAAGTAATCAATCTCAAGTCTAAGCCTGTTTAGAAATACTCTTCACATCTTCAGGCTAAGCTTCTTAATGGGTAAGTTTACAGCCATATACTCTACTTTTTTTGGCTTTGTCTTAATCATGACATTACTCCTCCCCAGTGATTATGCTGGAAGAGCAATCCAGGCTTCTCTTGGCTTTTGGTCCATAGAACTAAACAAGCCAAGCTTGTAATCTCTGGTAAAAATGTGCTCTTCATTTTTCTGATTATCCTCAAATCCTTTCTCTGCACCTTTTGCAGTTCAAATATCTTTTTTTAACAGAAGTGACCTGATTCAGATAGGGCTTTGCCAAAGTGTTCTGTGGCAGCATCTCTTTGGTTCACCAGAAGACCCTGCCAGGCTGGTAGATAGTGTGGGTTCTTTTTTCATGTTTTCATTGAGTAGTGCTGTCCTCTCTAAATGATGGCCTGGGTGAAAGATACAGAAATTACATCAGTCTTCAGAATGAGAGTTGTGCCATTGGCTGTTAATTCCTTTGTGTTAAAAATCTGGTGGCATCAATGTGGCTGGCTATCCTAAGGTTAACTGTAGGTTATCTTTATGGCCAGCCAGCCTACTGGTTTCCTGTATAATTTTGGTGCGCTGTTCTTGGCAGATACCTCAAAATCTGCCAGTCAAATATTGGAATCGCTAAATGCACTCAGCTCTAGATTGATGCAGTCTAAGTCACTCTACTATTTTAGGTAATGAAACTTCAGATCAAAAATGTACATTCATATTATATGCTGACAACTTCTGGGTATCTTTATAGCTTTATACAATTGTCTCCCTTTAAAGAGGTCACTTATTTCAGTAACATGGATACGTAATCCTATAAAGTTTTGAGCTATTTTTCTAAGTATGATTTATGTCTTCAATTTCCTTATGCACTGATATAGCATAGGATCCTTAACAGAAGCACTTAATGAAAGAAATATAGAGAGATTAATAAATAATGGCATACTCAAAGTTCAAAATGAGCAAAGATTGAGGACTTGCATTTCTGTGTCATTAACCTAAGAAATTACAGGGAGAAGGTACTGCATTGGTGAAGTTTGGAAAGGGCCAAAACTATGTCTACAGCAGACATATATTATAGACTATTTATTTATTTAAATTTGTAGTCCATCTTGCACTGTGAATGCTGCAACTTTGCCAGTTTGCCATTTTATACTTCGAATACTTTTTCTCTAGATACCTCACTTGGTCATTTGCCATCTTCGAATGTGTGGGATTTGTGACATTTTGAATTTTCTTCTAGTAATTTTTTTCTTTTTTAAGGCGGCTCTGTATAAAATTATGCTATTATGATATTGTTTACTTTTGTCTTGGTTAATTATGGGATAATGTTCACAGTGGAGGAGTGTATGAGTCAGTGAATGGTGTTTGCAGGTGATTAATTGTACAGTGAAGCTGAGACACTTGATAATTACAAAACCTGTTGGTTGTGACTGTATTCCAGCTCTGTGAAAATGATTCATTTAATATGGAGAGGGGCAAGAATAAGGTAAACTGCAATTATATTTATGCCTATTTTGAGTGCTTGTTTTGCTTTTTCTTTGCATTTGTGTTGGGTACTACTGTAAGAGCAGGTGGGTTTAATAATAAAATATATATTTTAAAGGTTAGTTATTTCTCTTACAAGTTAGATCTTTAAAAGTTTGTTCCTTGCCTCAATATGAAACTGAATCTTCTTAAGCTGGGGAAAAATGTATAATACTAATTTTTAAGAAGTTATACTATATAAAATTAAATTTGCACTTTGACTGGAAAAATGCTCAATTTCTCAGTTTTAAAAATTTTGCTATCCTTTTTTCACAGTTCCATATACTACTAAAATCTGCAATGTTTGACAAATATAGCTGGCAAAATGGAGTGGATGTGTGGTGGTATTTCAGATACAGCAAGACCACATGGTTAGATAGAGTATCACCCTCAAAGGGGGAATGTGATGAGTGGTGCGCAGCTTCAGTTTAAAGTGTTTGGTATTGGGGTTGGTGGAGTAGGAAAGATTTTTCTCTTCTGAAAACAGCAATGAATTATGGTCTTAGCAATTATACATTCTATTTTTACAATTTAACCTGTATTTCGGCTGACCTGTGGGGAGGTAACCTGTTTTGGTGATATCCATCTCTTTCTTCCATCTAGTTGTATACACCTCCATTTATCATCCTTCTGGTTTGAAGGTTGCTTTGAACACCAGAAAGTCATTCAAGGAGATCTGGTACATGAGCTGGAATGAGAAATCCTCTCTCTCCAGAGCCACATCAATTTCAGAATATAATCCTGCAATCCCCACTTTCTGTGGGGTGGAGTGAGATGTGTAGCATCCTCTTATGTGGTGACATAGTTCATATCATTCTACCTAAGGTTTTGCTAAATTAGAGCCTGTTCTGCTCTCCTCTGGCTGATAGAGCAGGGTGGTGGGGAGGAGTAGTTATTTCTCACTGCTGTTTCGAACTCCATGCCCTTTGATACTTGGGTTTGAGGAATTGGGAAAGGTTTCTGCTAGTGAAGAAGCTCTGGCTTTCAGTGTACCTGATGGGGCTTGTCTCATCACTGCATAGTGTTCCAGTACAAATTGAGAACTACTCTTTTTAACTGATACTCTCCATTGTTTTGCATCTCCTATGGATTATCTTTGATTTTGAATGTCCTTGGAATTTTTTCATACTGCATCAACTAGTTATGAACAGCTCATTACAGCTAATGCAATTACAGTCATGATTCATTAACATCAATGGAGAGTGTTTTTAATACTCTGCTTGCTGAAGTGAAACAGAGAAAGTGGGAATTGCACTATGATGCTCACTGTCTGGCTAACCAAGATTTTTTTTTTTGGGGGGGTGGGGAGGGTTGTTTGTTGGTTTTATTTTGGAGGGGTATTTTTTTAGTTTTGCCATGGCAACAGGGATGACACAGAACATTAAAGTAATCCAGTAATCCCCATTCTGGAGATTATTTTTAACAGGAGCAGTGGTGCCAATAGCACAATGGGCCTTTGATCTTAAGGATTTGCTAATTTTTTATTTCCTCAAGTACTGTGCAAAACTCTGCTGTAGGAATGTGTTCTGTCATATGCAGAAATCCATCACAGAGTAGGGAGCATTATCTGATCACTAATTGAATCTAACTTGCCTGAGGTCTATGAAAGCAAATTATTTTCTTTGGCAAAGTAAGCAGACAGTATCTCTAAAATGGATTAGTTATCAAAACTTCTTTTTTTTACGTTCTTTTCTCATCTGGAAAGGGGAAAAAGTCAGTGGTGGTGGTGTTTCGTTTTGAGCAAATTCCCAGATTTTGAATTATTATTTTCCTCTATTTTGCACATTGCTTTCAGCCATTTCCTTCCCTGTGCATTTCACTCCTTCCCTGATCTTTTACCAGAATATCTGCAGTTTCAAGCACTGGTGCATATTTTGGAAGCTTTTAGTTGAACAGGCTTCCAAATCCTTCCTGGGCTCCACACAGCCACTGTGTAGCTTGTAGTTATAGGTCAATAATGTCAGATACTTCTTTGCATTTGCACCAGAGAGGAAACATTTGGACATTTGCAGTGAGTTTTCTTTCACTTTTAGCATTTTATCCCTCTCCCAACCCCATGCACCCCATAGAGCTTCTTATCTGGTTTTTTTTTTCTTAATGTGACTTACTGAAGGGTGACTCTACTAGTCTTCTTGACCTTCTTCTAGGACTTAGAAGACTTTTTTCTCCTTAAAGTAACTATTTATCATCCATTTCTATATCCCAACTCAATTAGAATGCTAGTGTGTCAAGACATAAGCAAATAATTTGTAGCATAGAGCTGCCTGAAAAGTGAGAAGGTAGATCTGAACTAACCAGGTTTAGAATGACCAGGTCCGTTTCAAGTTAAGCTTATTCCTAAAAATACAGTGGTGTAATGTGAACTGGCTAAAATGAAATATTGAAATTGTACATCCTACAATACATTTCATATCTGATACTGCAAAACTGAGAGAAGAAGTCCTCAAAAGAATGAATTTTATTAAGCAGAGAATAACTTTTCCTTGAGACTTTATCTGTTTTTACCACCTACAGTGATTTTAAACATGGTAGCAATCTAAGTTATTTACTGACTCATTCTGAAATTTGGCATGTTTTTGTAGTAATTTTAGTAGATGGGTCATTTTTTACATTTTAAGGCTAGAAAGGGCTTTGAGGTGAGCTGATTTGACCACTTGGCTCTGACAGGCAAATGTATTTTACAAAATTAATTTCTTATATTAATCCCTAAATTAGAATAAATCATTCCATCCTGTGGAGATTAAACCCAGGAAGAGGACAGGAGAAGTGATGTTGCATAGAGCTTGTTGATAAATGAGAATTTTCAAATACTTTTTTGGAGGATAACATCTCTTAGGTGATCATTTCTTCCTACCAGTTCATTAGGCTATTTATGAAATCTTGAAAGACTTCTTAATGAAGTTAAAATAATCACTGGGATTTTTTTAACTCTGTGTTGCTTCTTTAATCCTTCCATGTAGCAAAAGCAAAGCCACCCTGAAAGGAAGTGTTTTGGAATAGCTTGGCATGTGGAATCACTGCCAGTAATTGAACATTTCCATCAGTGACAATCCATGTTGCAGCAATCGGCAGTGTCACCTTCATCTTCTCTGGGATTTCTTAATAACAATGATATTTTTTGCAGTAGCTGCATGACTCACTAGATCAACAGGGAAGAACCATTTCTGATCTGTGGTGGAGGAATTTCAGTGCCTTCTGTTCAGGATCTTCAGTGCTCAGCAGACATCCCCCCTCTCCCCTCCCCCCTAACAAAAAACAAACAAAAAAAAACCCCTTGAACATAGAAGTGGCAACAGCAGGCACATGAGTACAAGTTTTGAGTCTGGAATGGTGGAGGCTTATTTGAGACCAGTTCAATTCTGTGTGGATGCTCCATAAGGCAGTATGGGCATTGATAAATCTTAAGTAGTTCTGACCTGGCAAAACCAGTCATAGCAGAGCCTAAAATATATGAAAGATTGCATATGGGCTTTAAGTTTTAGGATTACTAAGAAACTCTCGAGGGACATACTTCTAAATCATATGTGACTGTTGAGCATCTCTTTTTTTTAGTGTTTGTCTTCTCTAGCCCTGTTAAAAACTCCTTGTGAGGTATCTCCCTATAATTTTTAGGCACTTAAAATGTTAGCAATATGGCAATTCAAGTTTAAAAAGATTATCACAGGGCTAAGAGTAGATAAAAACATGTTTTGTTGGTTTTGCCACAGTGATATTGATGACACTGCGGACTCCTGAAGGTCTCTGCCTACCTGCCTACTTTGCCTGCAGTCAGCCCAAGCAGCTTTTCCTGGCTATACCATGAAACTAATGTAGGCTTGTGCCTTTGGGCAGGATATCATCTCCTGTGGAATGACACATCTGTTTGGGAACACTTCATTTTTTTAGTTCAGAATTAATTTCCTTCCACTGTGGGCATGAGCTAACTGTTACAGGGAGGTAACGAGCTCCTGGCGGTTCCTGCTGTTGTCATGCAGTGGAAGGTGTCAGGTGTGTATTTGTAGCTCATGTGCAGACTGTTCATCATGATCACTGTGAGCTCTGTTACCTGCAGATCCATTAGTTAGTAACTTCTCCTTTCTGCTTTTACCAATAGCTGAAGAGGTGTGCTGCTTTCTAGGGGTGACCTTTTTATCTGATTTTTTTACTGCTTTCTGATTCTGAAGTATTTTCTTATTTTTGTGCTGATATGGGTGGCAGATTGAGCTTTACTGTATGCTCTGAATCATAGATTTTGTTGTGACTTCTAGCCTTTTTTTTACTTTCCAGTTGGAGAAATATTTTCTTATATTGTTTAGTAACAGTTGCTTTTTATTCTGCTGCTATAATCTGTTTTATATTCTGCTGCTAAAATTTGTTTTTTGAAGCTGTGCTTCCCTTGCACCTTCTCAGAGGTGAGAGCAGTGCTTTTGTAAAGACCACAAGGTAGAGGAGCAGGGAAGGCATCACTTTCTGTGGTAGAGTTCCAGCGGGAAACTAGACTAGGAAAGAATGAAGCCCTACATCTCTCCTTTCCTGCTCCAGTGTATATTCAAATCATGTCCTGCTTGTACTGTCTGAAGGATGTGTAAGAGAAAGAGGTATTGCTAAGAACAAACAAGAGTGAATAAAGAAAAAGGCAATTTTTTTTTTTTTTTTTTTTTTTTTTTTGGTTTGGAAAGACAAACATTTTGACTACACAGAATTTGTCAGCTGTTTATTGAATTTATTGCAGCTGAGCACAGAAGCAAGGAACTGCCTTCAAGGTCTGCAAGATTTGGGGAAACATTTTGCACAAACATTTTCACTTACTTTCCATCTTGTTTTGCTGTCTTGAATTGATTTTAAAATAATGTTTTGAGTTTTTAATAACTGTAAACCCAGGATTTTCTGATTTTAACCTCTTAAGTTCTGCCTGGCCTTGGGAAATCCATGCTAGAGAAGTCTTGAGCATTTCTACCTTAAAAATCTGGCTAGGTTGGAGCTTGGCTGTGGGAGGCAGTAGGGTCATGTGGCAACAGGATTATGAAACTGAGCTTCCAAGGAAGCTTTCATCTACAGACCTTGCAGGCTGAATCCTTGGGGTGTAAATGCAAACCTCTCATGACTTGAATACTGAAAAGTTCATTTAGCTCCGTTTGTGATTACTCTGTAGAAACAAGTGGCTTAAGAAAAGAGGAGCAATGCATTTTATTGCAGTTTTCCTGTTTTTTACTTTGAAATCGCTGAAACAAACAACTGTTTGCCATGTCTAATTCTTTAGTGCTGGTTTGGCCTCTGAAAAATTTGTTTTGTCTTTTTATTAGCTTACATTCATATGGTGCAGTTGGTACGCAGCACTAGACTTGATAAGATGGAATATGCCTCAGTCAAACACTATGTATGCAGTCAGTTAAAATAGTACTGATTGTTTAAAATAATATTTTAAATAGGAGATACTGTCTATGATACAACTAAACAGGCAAGTAATGAGAGAGCTGTGCCATGGATTCACAGCTCATTGATAACACCACAATTCCTGCCTCTGTCTATGTGTACTTTCTGCATGGTCGCTAGTAGGTAGCTTACTCTACTTTGGGTCTTGCATTTATAATAGGGTAAGAGTAGACTGAATGTAGCCAGTTCTCCAGAAGCCTACCCAAGGAATCCTCTAAAAGCTGTAAATGTTTTCCTCTTCTCCCAGACTGTATCACTGCCCAGATGCAGCAGAAACCTTTAGAACCCCACTCAAAAAAAACCCAAAAAACCAAAACAAACAAAAAAAAACCCCAACCAAAAAAACCCCCAAACCAACCAACCAAAACCAAAAAAACCCACCAACCCTCTCCCTCCACAAACAAACAAACAATCAAACAAACAACAACCTAAAACACCACAAAGAAAAAAAGAAAAATAATCACCTTATGACATCTTCATGAAAGTAAATAACTTAGTCTGGGCTGGAAAATTATGTTTCCAGCAGTGACAAATAACGTGCATAGTTTATTGCATATACAGCTTGACCAGACTCTGTCTTGAAATGTCTGTTGTAGGCAGATTTATTTCAGGTCTGACAAATCTGTAATAATTTTTTTTTTTTTTTTTTTTTGCCAAAGCTGCACTATTGTAACAGAAGCTCACTTGATATCTGCAACATATTAACTGTTGTTATTGCACATTCCCAATGCCTCATTTCCATTCCAGGCTTTGGTTATTTTCTGTTGTGTGATTAAATAGAACCTTAAATTAATTTAGAAAACAATTTAAAATAATTATTAATAATAAATTTACTGAAAATAAGCTTTTGTAATTATTTAGGTCTGGTTTGCTGCCTCAGTTTGGTTATCATGTTGTGAACATCTTGCATTTGAATGAAGCAAATGTGAAAGAAATATAGTTTGAGCTTAAATTGCACATATTTTGGATTTAATTGAAAGACCTCTCAGAGTAGACCGAATTCTGATACATGAAGAGGATGTGCAGATTACAATAAGAAGTTTTAAAATAGCGTTCCCCAGACACTTTACCAAGTGTGGTTCCAGAAAGAGGGAAGCTGGTTGAGCTGACCAGATATTGATCTAAATAATTGAGGCTCCTGTTTGAGGGCAGATACAACAATAATACTGATCACTGGAAATTAATCTATGTTTCTAGATAATTATTTTTAACCTGAAGGAATAAGTCTGTTTGTTCCAGAAAGCCTTTCTACCCTTCTTATCCAAAGTTCTGCTTTTTTGCATGTGTGTTCCAGGAAAAATTTCCACAGACATTGCAGTTCCAGTGTTTCTGCTCTGCTGTGGCTGCAGAACTGCACTCTTTTTCCTTTGGGTACATTACTGCCCATACAACAAAAATTGCAATTAGATAAACACAGGGGGAAAAAAAATTATTAACTAAAGGATTATGGTTCTATTTTGTGTACGTATGTGCTTTCCTTTATGATGTGAGTACAAAATGCTCAGACAATGCAATTCTAACAGCTGTAGTCAGTATGGAAAGGCACTGAAGGATGCTCTGATAAGAACTGGATGACCCTGATGATAAAACAGTAAAAAACCCCAATAAACCTATAGAACTGATTGGTCCAAGGTGCAAGCTGGATGTTGAATCAAAACCATTAATTTCTTCTTTCGTCTACAGTAAATGCCTTTCTTGAAGATGATCAGAGTGTAGTAATCATAAAAGGAGTCATGAAGGGCCAATACAACATAAAAAACCAGATGAGAGAAGGACCACACAACAGTCTAGTCAAGGACTGAAAATGTAAGACAAAGTTGCTGCACCTGCAGCCTCGTGTTTAATAGCCCATGCTTTCAAGAAAAGTAACTAAAGTTGGAAATGATGCAGAAGAGGGCTTGCAGGAATGACAAGGGGCAGGGAACTGGAATGTCCATGTGCTGAGAGCTGGGAAATGCACAGAGAGAAGAACTTTTTAGTTTAGTACCAAGCATGGCTACCTGGAAAGTGATAGCTTTAAGAAACTTTGAACTAGATGTTAGAAGACATTTCTAAGGAGTGAGTTCTTTAAGAGTTTTTGAGTAGGAGGAACATGGAATTTGCAACTTCCCTGAAAAAAGATAGTCTGTAAAAGCACAAGACTGAATTAATAGACTCACGAGGTTTTCTGTCCCTAAAAATACATAGCAGTTGTTAAGCAACCTTTGCATTGATTAAAAATGTGTGTTTAGTTTTAGTCAAGGGATGTTGGAAGTGTTGGGAAAATGTGTGCAGCTCATTTTTATTCAGCTAATTACATCCTCTCTGTTTTCTGCTTTTCCCGCAGCAGTTTGTATTTTTACTAGATTGGCTTCCTTTAATAAAAAAATGTTGAAATTATGTAATTCCTGACCTCTTGTTATGTGGAGAAACTCGGAAAAACCATATGAATTAGCCCAGAGCTATAAAGCTACAACATCAACTGGAGAATTTGTAACTTTTGAATTTTTGCACCCAAAATAGAGAGAAATCAGCTGAAATCAGCTATATATACTTGAACAAGATGGCAAAAATTAGCTATGAAGACTTTTGTCAGACCCTGTGTTATCAGGGGAACAGCCAATCTTGACTTCAACACTTCTATGCAATGTGCAGTCAGTAATTAAAGAAAAATTGCATTTAGAAATTAGTAGACAAGAAAAACATAGTAATGCTTGCAAGCTTATAGCTAATTGTGCTAGTGATCACTTAACTGCCTGTGTGTGCATTTTTCTACTATTTATATGGTAGAAAGGGAGCAGCCCTGTAGCATGCCATTGAGATTGTAATATTGAACTTCTGAATGTTACTTCCAAGGCCAATCTTTGCTTATTTTTATAATTTGATGTTGACTAGGAATGAAAATATGATAAATTGGTGGTTCTCCCTCTTTAATAGTGATTTCCATCATTTTCAAAGGTCCTATTCCAGTGTAGTTAGAAAATGTTGGACCAGGCTAAGATTTGGTGACAATTTTGAATCTGCCTTAGATAGTAAAAGGTCTGAGATATCTAAAAAACCAGGAATCTTTCTATAAAGGTTTAGCTTAGAGATGGGGGAAAGAGTTTGGGTCAAAATTCTGGTTCATTGAAAATGAGACTTTGCATGTGAATGTATTGCTTTTGACTGTTTTTGCATAAAATTTTAAGATCTGAAGCTAAATATCTTCCTCGTCACTGAATTGAGACAAACTTGGGATCATTTGTAAAAATACTGTAACTGCAGGATAACCTGCTAATCAGGAGTCTGCTGGAATGTAGCAGGTTCCTGTCCAAAAGCATCTTCTGCTGGTGCAGGCTGCAGCCTTTGGCCTTTCTGTTCTGTACACCAAATTCTCCACTGATTTGTCCTAAACCAGATTTGCATCTGTATTTCCTACTATGGTGAAAGGGGTGAGGTCGAAGGTAGTGAACTTTTGTATTAGCATAGATGATTATGTGAGGCTCCTCCCTTATTGAAAGTCTTTGTAAACCTGTGGTTTAGGGTATGTTCAAGTTTTCAAAAGATGTGTGTGCTCCTTCATTCTGGAAGGAAGATCTCTATAGCTGCCTAGATTATTGGATCCCAGGTGTCCGACCATTCCTCTTGACATTTGGGAACCTTTCAGGTATTGACTATTAAAAGGTATGCTTTGGAGCTAGCTCAGTATATATTTCTGTTACCTGGAAAATGTCCATAGTTAGTGCTCTGTCCACTGCTACTCTTGTCCCATCCTACTCTTGTCCCATCTGTGAGGGTCCTTAACTAGGTGTACCAAAAAGAGTACCATGGTAATATATTGGCAGTATGTGTAAACTTAGTCTCTGCTTCTAAGACTTTTGAGGCTCAGAGACTAAAAACTGGACTCCCCTCTCACTTCAGAACCAGCTGTTCTCACAGTCTGAGGGATGTAACAGCAGCAGCAGTTCCTTAGGCATATATGGATAGCGAGGCACTGAAGCCTGGATCTGCAAAAATCCGTCCTATGCCAGGGGAAATTTGATTATCAGATCTGCCAAGAATAAATATAGTGTTTACTGAAATGGTAATTTTATGAAGATACTAATTTTTCATCTTTGGGGATGAGAGCAAAATTCTTTAATGGTATAAATATTACTATTCTGCTCAGGGTGGGGAATGCTGGTTCCAGTGTTCTCTCTCTCTGTGGGTTATTTTTAGGCATTGTGCAGGAGTCTGCCCAATATGGTTTATTTTCTCGTGCTTCTACCCAGTGGGGATTCTTAGCGACTCAATGACTCTTTGCAGTCATTTTAGACGTAAAGGTTGTAGAGTTCTGCTTGTATTTTTCTGTGATACCTGAAGCTGTATTTCTTGTTCCAGTGACATTTCTAATTAGAGAAATCCTCAGGTTTTATTAAGTAGGACTTGCTTTTCATAATCCTATGCTAGCTGGGCCTGATCCCCTATATGTTGTCCTACATATTGAGTCACAGAATCACAGTATATTTGAATTTGGAAGGAACCCACAAGAATCAGTGTGGGGACATGTAAAATGATCTGCTCCATGACCTTCTCTGGCACTGAGGTCAGGTCGATAGGCCTGTAGTTTCCCAGATGCTCTTTCTGGCTCTTTTTGTGCATTATATTGGGTAGCTTCCAGTCAACTGAGACCTCCCTGATTAGCCAGGACTGGTGGTAAGTGATGAAAAGTGTGTGGGTAAGTGCTTCCAGCAGTTCTTGCTTAATTCCAGTATGATGTATTGTTGTATCTTTCTTTTGAAGTAAAAGTCCAAAGAAAATGTGATTAGCACTCATGTCTCCTCCCCCAAACAAACCAAAATGTTAGAAGTTAAAATATGAAGAGCAAAGCTGTGGTTTGGGACATTCTCCTTTTTTTTTAATTAGCAAAATACATAGATTCTTTTTCCCTCATGTTTCATTTTCTCTAGGTGCCAGCTGTGTTTAAAGACAGGAGTTTTAATTTAAAATACACTGAAATTAATCCCTCAGAGAAGAAAGAATATCTCAGGCATGAAGGGTAATAGTATTTCCTCACATGTAGAGAGAAAATGACTTTGTTCTCTTTCTAAGAAGACTTTATTACAGTGGCTCCTAAGTACTTTATGAAAGAAGTCAGCATCTTGTCCTTCATGTGCGAGAAGTTCTGTTTCCTGGGATTACTGCCTTTCTGTAATCCAGTTTGTTATCAGCTACTCTGGGAGGAAAAGAGCAGCAGGGCTTTTGGTCTTTGGTGCAGCTGAAGGAATGCCAGTCTTTAAAGGAATCTTTCAGGCACAGTAGCACACACAGTTATGGTAACGATCTGGTCCTGGTTCAATGAGGGATGGGAGCCCTTTCCATCTGCTGCAAAGAGCAGCCATTTCCCGTGACCCACTAATTAAGCCTGCACCAACATCATTACTGGCCCTGTTTGCGTATGTGGGCATGAGTGTCTATTTGGATCAGAGGAAATTGTTCTGATCACCCCTGCAGTGATCAGTTTTCTTACAGAAATGCTGATGACTGGTGGTGTTTTAACTGGATATGTGTAAATGTTGACTGGACATCTGCATGGTGGTGGTAAACCCTGAAGAAATGTCAGCACATCTTTGAACTCCCACACCAATGATTCATTTTTCTGCACACTGGGAGAGCAGAAGGAGCCACCGATGTAAATCTAATTTGTAGGGTCCTAAGTCCCTCCTTAACACTATCAGAATAGCAAGGGTAGATGAACTGGTCTCAGAAATTGAGGGCTTTTGCTGCTGAGAATCACTGTGCACCTGCCACCTTTTACAATTTGGTTTGAGAGGTGGGCTGACCCCAGCACAGAGCTATTTGGACATGCCATCAGCTCTGCGCTTGGAGACCTTGTCTCACACTGTTGGGGTCTGACTATTGACTATTTGATCTGTTTGGTATTAATTTAGAGTGAATTCTATTGTGTGGATATGGGAGAATTCTTTTAACCTTTTTAAGGGTCATTAACTTAGAGATGGATGCAGAGTCCTTAAGATAATAATCATTACTCCTGGAGGAATTAGCAGGAGAGCTGTCTCTTTTTTGACAGCACAAAGATTAAAAAAATGAAAATGTCAGAGTATCCTAGTTGGCATCCAAAGTGAATGAGTCATTCCTAATGCTACTGAAAAGCTAATTCTGCCTTGACTTCAAAGAGAAACATCAAAGATGAGTTTGCTGTTTATCCAGGTGCTAAAGGAAGAGCTTTTCCATGCTGCTGCTACTCTGGCTGAGAGTACGGAGGAGTGTTGTGCTCACTCGCTATTGATATTGAAATCATTGCATTCAAATGCAGCTTATTGAATGCACTGCTAACACAAGCAAGGGAACTACACCAGCAGTTTGACAACTGCTCCGTCATTTTAACAGAAGAAAAACCACAGAAGAGTAATTAGATAAGACAGCAGGAAAATAGGAGGTGTTCCCTGATTTTCCTGAAGAGCCAAGATAATATTCTTCATGGGATCTGTTCCATAACTTGCTGTTATTTCATGTTTCTTGTTTCCCCATTTTTTACACCCCGAAAGCTCCACAGCCTTCTACGTCACTCAGTCTTTATAGATACACTCTGGGTTGCAGTGCCTTTCAGGCACAGAAATAGCCTCCTTGGCTATTTCTCCAGACCCAGGGTGGCTGAATTCACCACGTTACTGCATGTATTCACTCATTGTATGTGAGGCTCTTGATTCACTTTTGAAGGGAAGATTAATTAAAGACACAAAGCCAAGTGAAAAGTGATATTTGGACTATTCTTCTAAACTACTTACAGATTTCTCTGAGAATAAATAAATTTCCATGGAGAAAAGCACAGTAGTGACTTCATTAGAGCATTTGAAATGGAGATTAATAATAAGATGAGAAGAAATAGACCACCTGAAAGGATAACATTGGTTGGAAGGAAATGCTTGCTAGAAGGTTTCCCAACACTTGTCAAGGACCAGTTTTGAGAGCAAATGTAGTTAGTATTATAACTTACAACCTTTGAACAAAATCAAGGAATGTATTTAGTGAAAGTTGAATTAGCAGCAGTTTCATGATTATTTCATTTAAAGCTGTATGCTAAGGAAGTGTTTTAGTTAGGCTTGAGTAGTTGCCTGAAAGGTAATACTTGAAAGGCTCTGGTCAATTAGAAGGAGAAGAAGATGATGATGGTGAGAAATAAATAAAGGAGAACAGCAGGTTTCTGATTTCAGCTGGGGCTTCACTCAAACATTGGGGCTAGTGATATATATGTTTTCTGGAAGAAATGTAAATTATGAGGATATATGAAAAAACCCCTTCCATCATTCTTTGTTTTCTCAATAGTTTATAAACACTGTCTTTAAAAGCTGTTGAGATAACATATTTTATTTTTTCTGCCTTGTTCTTTTAAATGTATTTTAAAGATTTTACTTGTTGACTTTTTTCTGTTTTTCTGATTTGTATATTTTGAGGACTTGTGTGCAAACATAGCACTCTTGAAGTGAGAAATTTTTTGTTGACTGGTACATGCAACCTATCTGCAAACACAATCTGTGCTTCCATCGTCTAGATTTGTCTTCTTGCTGAACTGTAACATAAGCTGTTGTTATAGTCCACCAAGGGAGGACCCATAGTGCCACATTGATTCTGTCATCTTGGTGACATTTAGACTGAGCTCACCATACCATTGTCCACATTTCCCCTTCACTTGTGACCTAGAGCTGATTTTGAATCTAATCCATGTGGTGAATTGCGTCAATCCTCTGTGCTCTGCCTTCTCTCTAGACATCTATATTCAAAATCCTTTGTACTGTTTCAGCCTTTCGGAAGAGTTACTGTTTCTGCTTTACATCATTAACAATAGAGGCTTAAAATATGTTCACAGAATGAATGAAAAAAGCAAATGTCCTGTTAGACAAAGGATTTTTATTCAGTGATTTAAATCAAGGATGGGGGAGTTCTGAAAAAATATTAATAAAATTGAATCTGCCTTCATCTCTTGAAGATAATATTACTACATGGTGCAAGTGGGTCAGATTTTGGCAATGTAGATGGGGAAACCTGAGGTTTTACCAGTGCGCATAATAACTTCAGAAAAGTTACATTTCTGATCTGTACTTCAGCTTGCTTGTCTTCAGATTAAGAGATAATATTTCTCAAATAACTGCTGAAAAGTAGCAACTTTTTGCAGAATCTTTGCAGAAGCTCAACTAGAAGTGGTCTGAAAACTTCAAATTCACGGGTGTCATGTCTCACTGTTGTAAAGTGAGCTTCTACTGCTCTAAATTCAGGGCATGGGAAGAAAGATTGCCTGTTAAAGTCACAAAGGGTGAAGCATACCTGGACTCAGAAGCATTTATGGATATGCTTCATTGGAGAGGTTCTAAATAAGATTGGTAGAGGGAAGAGCAGAGCCAGCCAGTCTCACTATAAAATTTCATTGTTTCTCGCACGTCCTGGCATGTATATGTGCAAACAGTGTATTTTCTGAATAGATCTAAGCTTCATTCATCATTTCCTGGAGCTTGCTAGACTCAGGAAGCTTTTGAAGGGCAAATATGCTGGCTCTGCTTTTTTCCCCAATTAATTGTATTTATGTGTGTAATGGTTTTTAATACTTGAATTGGTCTAAAATTTGGAGGGAAAAAAATCCTCAAAGGTGACATTCTGTGTTTGTCCACGTGCCCACACTAGCATGTATCCTGTGTATACACTCTAGTCCAATAGAATTTACCCGCCTGCACCACTATCACCTATAACTACATCACTCCTGAGGTACTTTTGTTTGCCCTCCCTATCTCCACAATCACATATAACCCTAGCAACACATGTCAACCTTGTCATGTATATTAGAAAGAGATTTCTAAATCTCCGTTGTGTCTGGTGACCTGCTCAGAGCTTGTTCGTTCTGCCCAGTCTCAAGATGGTGGGGAAGGGCATGGCAGGAGGGGAGAACCAAGTGCTGTGGGCTGTAGTGAGCAGCAAAGGAGAATGTGTCCATGGCATGTGGAGTGTGTGGGAATGAGAGCAGAGCACATGGAAAGGAAGGACCTACAGTGATGGGCCATCCCCAGTGATGCACAGCATAAGTGCAGAGAGGGAAGACTTTGACATCTTGCATGCTTCCTGTACACACTTCTGAATTTGAGTTATGCTTTTGAATGAGTTGGTAAGTGGCTCAAGTGGAGCTGCTCAACTCAGTTTGGTTGCCTGAAGGAGAGTCTTTCTGCATGTAGAATATTGTCAATGTTGGGAGTTAATTATACAAACTGAATAATTAATGTTCATTTTTGGCAAATTGAATAAAAATAACAAAACAGATTTCTTCTCTCTCTGGTACAGTTTATGTAACAGAAAAATACTTTCCATGTGCAAACAGGCAAGCACAGCAGAAGCATCAGGATATAATGATGTTTAAAACCATAAAAAGCATGTTGTATTTTTAAATCCAGGGTTGTCTCAACATTGTTCTCGCCTCAGTAAATGTGCATGTTTGTTCTTTATTACTGTAGAGGAGAGTTAAATCATGAACACAAGAGGATGTTTATGATCACAAATGTATTTTCATATATACAGGGTACTTATAAAACCACCAAATGTAAGAAAGAAGGCTATGATGAAAGAAGTTGCATTTTTCCCTCTCTTGAATTGTCTTTTATTGCAGTATCTCAGTAATACTTGATGTGGTATTTGGCAAGATCATCATCTGGAGATGAGGTGTCTGACTGTGCGTGTTTCTGTCACTTCATATCTTCTAATGTTAAGAAATTCAGCCAAGATCACTGTTCATGTCTTATCAAAAATAATCCTGGGCATTATTTTCATTCTTTTGAGAGGTTTCTGCAGAAGAATACTAATGTCAGAGAAGTGGGTAACAGCTTTTATTATTCCTTTCTTTTCACTTTTTAGTTTTTTAGTTTATCTATATTTTGGAATTCACAGAATGTTTGCAGAAAAAAAATTAAAAGTCTGTAAAATACTGATAATATTTTCAAGCTTAAAAGTGATGTTGTTGCCAAATATTGTTTTTTTCAGGATATTTCTTAAGGGATACTTAATATTATATGGCTTGCAAATATTCCTCTCCCAGCACTTCAGCATTTCCAGGTTTTTTTGTTAGTCTGCTTTGAAACTAATATTTTTGCAACAGTTTCTACTTCTGAACTATGTTTTCTCTATGAGTGCTTGTATGATTTTCCTGTCTACTTTATGACATTCCTCAGACATTTGTAATTTTATGTTGAATCAAGCTGTATCAGTTCCCCTAGTGTTTCTGTCTTGATCCAGATGTAGGTGCATAAATACTCTGAAGCAGGTACTTTCTGGGAGTGGCTCATGTGTTGAAAGGTGAGCATCTCTCTGCATGCTTAGTTCCAGTTTAGGTCACTGTGTGTGCTGTGGGAGAGCTCTCAGAAGTATCCTGAGCAGACCAGAACAATCCACTGTCTTAATGCATTTGAAATAAATGCCTTTTGTGATCAGTTTTGCGGGTCTATGGAAACAACACCATAAGTTGGTGAGCCAGTTGACTCCTGCTCATTCTACAATCTTAGCAGTACATTTTAAATACAAAATATGTCTCTCTGTTAGAAAGGTGTTCTAAGTGTTTAGGAAATGGCAGAAAAGATGTGTGCAATCCCAAAGCATTATTGAATCAAGGTTAATTTAAGAATGTTGATAAAGAGTATTTGTTCTACCACTCTTATTTTCCCATTGTTTTTTCTCTTCTTTGCTGTGTCCCCAAGCAGACACCACAAAGAGAAGCAATCTAGTGGACACAGTGGTGTCTGCTGCACAAATTCACAACTGGGATAGAGACACAGCACATTCCCTCTTGCAAGCACCTGCAGCATCCATCAGCATGGAAACTCCTGTCCCTCTGAGGCTGGGCAGCTCCAGAGCCCCCGGGGGGTGGTTCTGCTGAACGTGCTGCAGCACCAGCAGGATGCATCTTGTACCTCTCAGGTATTGGTGCTGTTGGTATTACTACATTGTACAAGTCTTTCTGGATTAGTTATGCCCTTCTGGGATCAGAAGCTGACAACTGAGTGCTAGTTTCTTTGTATTTGATTTTTTGAAATACATGTTTGCAAAGAATAGCATTTAATAAGTGTTCTGATAGCTGTCTATTCTTGTATCTCCTGTTTGGTAAAAAAATAATTTCATTATAAATGGAAGTATTTAAGTAATTAAACTTGAGCAGTACTATTTTCGTGCATATGTTAGATAAAACATTTCACATCCAGCTTTAGAAAATCTCTTAGGAAATCTAAGGAACTTCTTTTCAACCCAAGCAGAGTGTGCTGGGCTCTAGCAGGTAACATGACACAGTAATCTGCTACAGAGATGCAGTTCAAGGCCTGCGTAATGAGGCCGTGGAATAGTTTGGGTTGGAAGGAACCTTTAGAGTCATCAAGTCCAATCCCTATTTTGCTTTCTCTTTTTCTCTGTCGCAGTGGTTTCCTCCCATTCCCCGCTCAGCAGCAGAAGGCATGACACTGTGCAATTCTTTGTTCTTATCTGCAGTAAATGGAGGTTTTAGCTGTAGACTAAAACGCTGTCCCTTTGAGGTACTTGAGATGAATCACATTGTTTCAGGAATGCTTTATAGCTTGTCCCAGGGTGGTGCTTTCAGTGAAAAACTCTTGCATAACACCTATCAGCATTTACAGCTTCTTGCTTATTTCTGATGGGGGGAAGCTAGAGCAATTATACTTACCAAGTAGATTTTCATGCTGTACATTGTATAAGTTAGCAAGCCTTTTTTCAGCAATCCAGTATCAGCTGTATAGTTTTTATTGCTTGACCCAAGCTCTTTAATTCAGCTAGCTGGAAATTTTCATTCCCTCTCCTCTTTCTACCACCTAGTAATATGTTACAATAACATTATGTTAGTGATAACCCAGTTAATGTTCAGACACAATTTTAACTGACACTGAGTCAGCTGTGTTATTTGGGGTGAAAGGAGGAATTTTTTTCATGTTGTATCTCTTAAGTGTTACTATGTCTTAATACTCCCACTCCCTTCTATATATAGATACTGCATTAAACCAAGAAACACATGTGCTTTTCTCTCATTTGAGGATTTTATGCTAGGTGTATGTGAACTGTGCTGCCTTTTAGCTGTTATGATACAGGAAATACTTTTTTTAAAAGATTTTTTTCTTTTTTTTTAAACTATTCTGTTACTGAAAGGAAAATTTTCTATGAGTTCTGATCATATTACATTTCCACTCTCATCAAACATAAAGCAAGTTTAATAACAAAAGTGTAATGATTTGCTAGTCTTGGCTTTTTCACTCTTACTCAGATGCTTGTTCCAGTCTATTGTCAGAGGGACCAGTATTGGGCTGGACAGATTTCTGCTTTCATAGGTGACCACTCCTATGCTTCAGTGCTTTGATGCAACCTTTCCTCTCACCATCTGGAAAAATGCTGACTCTCTGAGAGATTGTCAGAGATCTAGTTTTGGTTCTTTATATTTGACATTTCTGAATTTTATACAAATTGCTATGACTGACTGGAAAATAGATAAGGGAGGAGAGTGGGATTTAACTTCTCAAATGGCAGAGATGTCATTGTGCTGAGCAGATTTCAAATAGATTCAGTGTATGGTTTCTTTCTTGACAAGCCTTGGAAGTTTTTCTTACTGTAAAGCTGCTCTAAACCGCAATCAAACATTTAGCAGGTTAACCTGACAATTGTTTGTTTTTCACTTCACGTTTTTTAAAAAAAGAAGGCATTCCAACCAACTAGCAAGAAAATGTGGCTTTCTTTTATTAAAAAAACCCCAAATCACACTAATTTTGATGAATAACTAAATTGCAAAATATTAAAAATCAGATTTGAGCAGTCTTTTTACCTGAGGAACTCCTGAGATTTGTTGTACAAATGAAAGGGGAAATAGGAACAAAAAGGAAAAACAGAAGGGAGCAATTAAAATGAAATGTCTTTTTAATTTTTGACTTTAACCTCTTTCTTCCTTTAATTATTAAAGCTAACTAGGAAAACTCTAAAGGATTAATTAAAAATACTTAGGTTGTTTCTAAGTTGCTTGCATCAGTGTTTCTTCAGTATCTCGATTCAGGTTTGTTTCTTCCGTTGCTTGTATCAGGCTTCCATAAAGAAATAGGAGAGGTGTGTTTTGATTTCTTTCTGGCCTAAAAATGTTGGAAGTGGAAAGGTCTGGGATTGAAGAACAGAACCTCAGAAGGAAAACTGAGATCTGGAAGGCATTCCTGGGCATGCAGGGTTTCTGCATGCAGGTAGGGAGCTGCAGTTCCAAAATTCACTTTCCAATTCACTTTGCCAGTCTGTTCTGCCCTGCCGTTTTCTCTGTGTGCGTTCCTCCATCATTCAAGGCTAGAAGAGGTAACAGTTCAAGTAAATATATCATTTTTTGTTGCTATTAGAGGTTGTGTTTGTGTGTGTTTTGTTTCATTTTTGTATTATTGTGAAGAAAATACAAACGTAGAAGGAGCTTTCTGCACAGGCATTCTTGTCATAATTTTTGTACTGTGCCTTTTTTGTATACTCAAAAAAACCCAAAAACAAACCTGTGGCAAGTCTCCAAATAAAAATAGGAGATGATCCAGAGAGGACCTCTCTCCCCAGCCTTCCTCTATACTTAGGCACAAAAGACTTTTCTGTGGCCAGATTTGCTGGGTAAGTTCATACCATTTGATTGGTAAACTACAGCACAATGTGAATAGCAACCTTAGTTGTGCGGATGTGATGTTAGTTCCCCCACTTTCATAATAAACTCAGCAGTTTCACAGTGCTCAGCACTGTGAAGAGTTCAGAAGGGCACTGCCTGTCTGCACAAGATCACACATGAGCAGATGCTTCTGGCAGTGGGACAGCCAAATAGCTGACCAGAACCCTGAGAAGGAGTTGAACCGGTGCTGAAGTTGAACTGAAGTTGGTGTGGTTTTGGTGACGATGGTTTTGGCTGCTCTGCATTACTGCAATACTGGGGCACAGTAATGCAGGGTGGTAAAACCAGGTGCCAGGCTGCATCTCATGTCTTGTGGGGTGGGTCATTTCCCTGTTTGGCTGCATACTCTGCTTTTCAGTAAAGCCATTGTGGATTCAGTTTAAAGTTTCATTCATTTAAAAGTAGATTTTTTTTAAAAAATGGAGTCCACTATGGTTTGAATACTGATACTAGCTGTGTTCTTGCAAATGTTTAAACCATTTAAGTCCCTCTAATTTTTTTCCTGAATGGTTTCCTCTGGCAGCAAATCCTCCCAGTTAACCCTCTGCTCTCCTAATGGGTATTATGGTTTTATCTGTATTCAAAACTGCTGCCTTTCAATGCCCTCATTTCAGGTTTCTCTGTAGAGCTGGTGTTTGATTTACCACTTGATGGGAAATATCCTTGCCTATGGAAAACAGACTTCAATTTGGCAGCGGTTGCAGTGGATGTGTATAAAGTCTGCACAGCTACACAGAGCTGTCACTTGTGCTTCTCCTGCTTTGTGCAGGAAGTGAAATACTTTTTAATGAATTAAATACCTTGAATCAGGAGACAACAGGAGCATTTTGGTTTTCTGCTGAACAGCAATGATAAAAATCTGTATTTACATTAATGCTTTAAATTGCCTATTCCTCTTCACCTCATGCACTGAAGATGCTAATTAAGTATTTTTGAGGCTGGCAAATGAAAGATCTTGAATGAAAGTGCAGTAGTTTTTAACACATACATAAAATAAAGCAAAATGCATGCATCTCACCTGGTCCTAAAACGATTCAGGCAGCTGGAAATGGTCTGGACACCTGTCCAGAACTGCACAGGTGTTAGTTGAGATGCCACATGGTTTTCCATTGGCTTCAATGCAATGCCCACTACACAGCGTGTGGCAGAAAAAGTTCATACCCTAAACAAGCTGTTCTGTGGTGCAACAGCTTGTCTGAGGGCTTCAACAGACTTGTCATATTTCCCTAGTGAACATATAAGTGCTGTCTTTGAGGGGGAGAGAACTCTAACACACAAAGTATTTTAAGTTTCATCTGGCTTTAAACATCAGCGTCACTGGTGTTTAAATGTTCCCATTTTTATTTAATATAATTTTATGGTGTTTATCTTGTATTCCTGTATACTGAATGGAGAGAAAGAGGCACATTGAAGATCTTCTCCATCTAACCCCCTTTTGCTTTGTGCAGGAGGAGCACAGATGGGCAGCTGAGGTGTGAGCTTGCAGGAATGGTCACCTTGCAGCTGTACCTGCAGAGGGCTGTTTCAGGCAGCAAGAAACATCTGAAGATGTCAGGAGAAATAGAGCAATAGTAATGATCCTGACATGGACTGGTAGCTTTTCGGTGGTGCACCTTCCCTCTCTCCCTCCTCCCAAATGGTGCTGTTGTGTTTATTCCCTTATGTTTGGAGATGGAGGATACAACTGGGGAATACTTAAGAGGTGAGGATCAC
The DNA here is from genome assembly GCA_013401135.1 of Cettia cetti. Taxonomy (NCBI): domain Eukaryota; kingdom Metazoa; phylum Chordata; class Aves; order Passeriformes; family Sylviidae; genus Cettia; species Cettia cetti. The sequence continues at coordinate 77,651 of VZUI01089262.1, forward strand.
AATAAACGATCCTTTACTATGTACTGATGATGCAGCTCCAAAATGTTCTCTCTATGTCCATCAGTGCTTTTTTTCAATTTATTTTGCTCTTTGGATCCATGTGGAGCTATAAACAATCATCTTATTTCTTCTTGCACTGTTGTCTTGTCAGAGGCCTGCATAGAAATATTTCCTGTGTTTGATTTACAGTAGTTTTTGTTTATATGTATCTTTGCTCTTTCTCCACACAAATACAAGTGATTATGTGTGCTGACATGCACACTCACAGTGTTGTGGTGCCTGACCATCAGCTTTGAATTACTGGAAAGGAAGTTTTATGTAACGCCACCCAGGAACTATTAGAAAGACAGAAAGAAAGAGTACCCTCTAATCAGCACTTCATTAATAGCAACAACTTATGGCACAATTGTGTTTATGAGACTGCTGAACACCTTTAGAGCTTAAAGTGCAAATGCAAAAATTTATTAGGTTCTTGGATAACTGGTGCTGAATCATCCAAGAAAGGCAAGGTGAAAAACCTTATCAATGTATAAAGAAGTGACATACAGCAGACAAGGTAAAGCCATGTCAAAGAGAAACATAAATATTTAGGAAATAGTTTAATTTAGAAAGGGCAGAAATTCCATAGCAAAAACTAAACAAAAAATAACCCTGATATATATGTATGTATATGGATGGATTTATGAGTTTGTGAAATAAACCTCTTTGGGGAGTCACAAAGGTGTTGTGGGGTAGGAACATCTATGAAGTAAAAATAATAAAGTGACCCAGCCTTTCCTGAAAGTAACTCTAGTCAAAGATGTGAAGTCAGCTGTATTTCTAAAAATCAACCGACACACTCAAGGTTATATTTGCTGTGTATTTTAGGAAGAGGAAAATAAGGGTACTGTAAAAATACTGCTTTCAAGTTTAGAAGGAAAAAGTAGGTCACGAGATTTTCATCCTTCCTTTATTTTTACCCTACAGGAATTAGTCTAATTTCAGATCTAGCAATGCATACAGACTCATAATCTACAGAGTATTTTATGTAGAAATGTGTAGCATTTAATCTCAGTGTCTTTGTTTAGAGAAATATATGCAGCGGATGAATGCTGAGTCATTAACTCAGCCCTAATAATGTATTAATAGTCACCTCATGAACCTCAGATTTGCAGTGTCTCATCTGATGCCAAAACATCTGAAAGGTTAGACAAAACAAACAAGGAACACTGTACTCCCAACGGCCTTAAACAGAAGTTCTGAAAATGGGATTTGAGTAAAAGGCTGAGGTACGTAAAATATAAACAAGATGAAACTTCAGGGTGACAACCTTAACTCTTGCTATTCCATCGTGTTTTTATGACGTTGGCGATAAAAAAGACTGTATTTAGTAAAAGCTAAGACCAAACTGTCAGGTGTCAGTGTCTAAACTCAGGGAATTGAATTAAGAACCTGGCTTTCTTACAGGTACTGGCTGAGGCTTTCTGCTTGAATTGGCTTTGAACTAAGGAGAGACAAGTACCTTGTTTTTCACCTAGAATGGGACTACTTGCCTAGTTTCCAGAAACAGGTCTAATTGCAGGAAGCTGCAAACTCCAGTCTCTGAACACGTGGAGTGTCTCTTTGGGTGGTAGTAGGTTATGTTACCTCTTGTTGTCTCCTTTTACACTGCTGAGGTGTAACACTGCACCAGCTGTCATGATTTTGGCCAATTTGCTGGGTGTTAAGATGTGTTTGTGGAGGCAGTGCCTGGAGTTAGCAGCAGCAGCAGTATCAATTGAGCAATTTAGAGGAGAAACAACAGCTAGGAGTTGGTATTTTCTGTCCAGAAGCTTTCTACTGAAAATGTAGGCATAGGATTTCTGGTCTTCTCTCAGATGTTTTGTGTAAGTCTAGCAAAGCAGGATGTAGAGATTCTTCAGGAACAGGCAAGAAGGTTTTGAGGAAAAAGCAATATGCTCCCATCCTTCTTATAACTTATGTATTTCTTCTCATGTTTGCTGAGACCAAAACCATGTTGTGAACTCTCTTTTGAAGTATTTAAGGACTAGGAAATCTTGTCTTTATGTGAGAGCATTCCTCTGGCTCCCAGGCTGCTTGGCTTGAGGAGCTGGGTAGGAACGTTGCTGGAGATCTTCCAGCCACGCTTCCATAAGCAGGATCTACTGCTGTTCTGTTACATTGCATGATTAATGTGTACTTGAGCAACTCTGCAGTGCCACCAGTCTGATCCTTTGGGATGCTTGTGGATTTAGAAAGATAAGCAGGTTCAGACTGACAGGTGGGCACTTCCATTTTCAGTGAGTGGAGGATCGTTTCAGTGTAGCTATTGATAACCAGAGTAATAGTATGCTCTGGATTTATTTGTGAGAGCCCCTACATTGCTGCTTAACTTAGTGATATTTGATACAATGTTTTCCATATTAACAGGGTTAGAGAGTGTCCTTATAGGACACCCAATGAACACACGCACACCGCCAGGTAAGGAAAAGAAGAAAGAAGGAAGTTTATTTGTTACTTCAGTTTGTGTAGATTTTGGACAATGACCATGGATTGGAGGATGAGGTTTCCACCTCCCCAACCACACTGGTCAAACTAGAAGTTCATCAAGTTTCTCCTCCCCAAGGGAGGAATGTCAACAACAAGAGAACATTAGATAAGCTTTCACTTGTTTACGTGAAAATGTGTGAGAAACTCCATTACAAATATGTAAATATCAGAAGGCTAAAATGAACAGGGCAACAAGAGATGGGCAAGGGGGTTTTGATTTCCTGTATGGCAGCCCCTCCTCCCCAGGGAGAAGGGGACTTGGGTTTTATTTCACAAATGGGCTGAGGGGATGCCACTTCTTACTACAAAATTCTGCAAAATCTACGTGCTGAGTAGTGGGGTATGTCTGAGTACCCTGCTTATCATTTCCCTAATGGCCAAGTGGTTTTATTGCAAGCAGTGAAGTCAAACCAGCTGAGTTGCAAATAGATTGCCTTGATGATTTAACTTGCTTTCATTTTGGCAGTGGTGAACAACACAGGTTATACAGTAAACCATCCAGTACAATGTTTTCTGACAAAAATAATAAACTGAGATGCCTGTCATCTGCTGTAGCAAAGATTGAAAGTTAAATGGTCATCATAAAGTGGGAGAGTTGTTATTGATCCTTTCTGCCCCTCTTGAAGGGTCAAGGAGATGAGTCACTGTAGTGCAGGTAATCATATTGCCTTTGGGGTTTTTTCCCATTAAGTCAGAAAATTTCACGATTTCAGTTAGCACTGAGTGGTGCTGTACCTTTGGCAGATGAGAAGCAAAGGTTGCTCCAAGCCCAGCAGCCCCTCCTTGTTTGAGGAAAGGCTAGAGTTTCACTGTGAAGCAGGTGGCTGCAATTTTTAAAATAGCTTCTTAATAAAATTTTCTTCCCCCTGTTTTTTGTCTGACATGCTAATTAAGCTCACCAGGGAAGTGAGTGGCTTGGATTCCTCCTTCACTCTCAGGCTCCTGCAAACAGGCAACAAATGTAGATGTGCTTATTCAGTTGTGGCAAGGGGAAGGCATCCAAATTTTTGACCTGTGAATGTACAGAAGTGTTTAATCCAGAGAAGGAAAACAGGGGCATGTTGTTCCTGAGGCACTGTGGGCAGGGCAGGGGTGCTAATGAATTGGAAGAAGAACACTAGATGCTCCAGAAGAGAGTGGCAAGAGTGTGACAGATTGTGTGAGTAATTACTTTTGCATACCTTCCTGGCCATTATCAGCAGGACTGGATTTTTGATGGAAAAACTTAATTAAAAAGTTTAATTTTTTTCCTCTTAAGAAACCTGTGTGCAGGGGTTCATTGGTGGGTGGAATTTAGGACACTGATTAATTGTTTTCAAGAGATTGCTTCTGTGAATCCAGCTAAGATGAAAGAAACAATAAAAGTTGGCAACCTGCTAAGTTAATGTTACAAACACTTGAGCAGCACTTCTAAAGTAAGGCTTTTCTGAGGACTTCACTAACACTGCTGTTTCAGGTAGGCATTTGCTGGAAGAAGAGGCAGAGAGGACTCTGGTGACCAGCAGCAGCACCCATTTCACAGTCTTACATCCCCTGATTGCTTCTTTATCCTTAGAAGCCTTCCTTGGTGTTAAGCCTTGTAAAAGGCGCTGTGCAAATGCAGACCTGGTATCTTTCCTCTATGGCAATGCACAGCCCCTGGCCTGGTTGTGTGATTGACTGTGGCATGGGGCCTTGGAGCAAGGGCCAGGTTTAATTGCATGAGGTTCAGGTTGCACTGCAGACAGATGTCAGGGTGCTCATGTCTTGTATCAGATGTATGGGGTTTGACAGATGGGCACATACCAGAGAGAGAGCCTCACTTTAAGACCTTGCTGCAAACAGAGACTATTACAGACACTGGGACACTCTTGGCAGTGGTTTGCATTCATTAATACAAATGAAGTAATTAAAACAGGCCATAAAACACAGTAAGGATGTGTGTTGTACATGGCATATGTTATGACTGTTTGGCAGCACCAACTCTTGTGAGCCATGTTTTTTCATTCCTTCCAGGGTTATATTTTTGGTTCATTTAAAATGTTGTGGCATTTAGTCACTCTTCATATGAGTTCTTGTGGGTACAAAACCTACCATGTTACAGCATAGCTAGTCCATGGAAACTTTAAATGTTTGATTCTTTTTCCTTAGCATGGGAAAAAGCTGATAATTGAAACGTGACAGTTTACAGAGGCTCAATTTTATTTATTCAGTCTATTTCTGGAAGACAGCTGAAATACAGTTGTCATTCACCTCAAAGTGACACTCTCAAAGTGAGACCCATAAATATTTTGCCTTCACCCAAAGAAATTGGGAGATGTGGTCCCCTTTGACACTGGTTTCTTGCATTACCTTTCAGTTTTCCAAATTGGAAGACAGCTGCCTGTAGAGGGGAGAAAACATGAGTTTTCTCCCATGCCTTCTGCAGCTTTTTCTTCCCCATGTCTGCTTCTTCATTTCTTATTAAGATACGTCAGCAAACTTGGAGAACCCAGGTCACTGGGGTGAGACATGAGGCACAAGAGTGCCTTTCCCCTGCTGCAGTGTGCTGGCATGCCACTCTGCCTAGCTGCACCCATTGCCCAGCAGCTGCATGCCTCCCACCCATCCAACCTCCCACAGTCACCTTTTGTTAGCTGGAAGGCATAACAGGAGCCTCCCAGTCGCTCCAAGTAGCTCTGTAGGAAGACCCTATCCTATCTTTTCTCTCTCTCATAGCCACATTTCTGGAGTTTGCCACCTGACACTGTTTAATTCTTGCTGATTTACTAATCTCTGCTCCTGATTTGTGATTAATTGCTATTATTCCAGAGCAAGGGACATTTGACTAAATCCCCCTTTGATCAATCTTCCTAAACAAGCTCTCTGCTGACAGCAAGGCAGTGCAATTTGGATCCGCAGGCCTTCTACCCTCACGTGTCACTGAGTAGCCAGGGGCTGACTGGGTTAATCTGACTGTATCACCAGAGACACTGCAGTTGGTGCCTGTTGCTTGCAGAGAGGTAAGTCTACCAAATTGAGGAAGAAAAACTTTTGCTAAGAAGCAATATCTAGAGGTGTGGGGGAGAAGGATAAAGAAGAGAATCAGAAGTGTTGTGCATTCTTGTCAATAGCAGATGATAGGCAGAAATGCATTTTGCTTGGACTGCCTGGAGGGGGAAGTTATGACTGTGTGCTGGGTTACTTCTCTTAGCAGTGGGTCTGTGGTGCAAATTACACAACTCTTTGTATTGCATTTACCAAATATCCCTCCTTAAACACATTGGAGACTTGCCATTTGCTGCCTTACAAATACTTTGGGTGCCCTTGAAGTTTTCAGATAGCAGGGAGTGGTAATGGGGTAATGCAGAAAGGGATCACTTCTACTTGGGGATTATTGTTTCTGTAATGCTTTCGGTGTCACTGGGATGAGGCTCAGAGATGCCGAGTTTTAAGTAACAAGAATGATGGAGTGCAATAATTTGCATTTCACTTGCATGAATAAAGAAACATTGGAGAGCAAATGTTTGATGTAAATCTTGTGTGCTGCACATACTGCACTCTGGATGCTTATGGTGAAGTCAAACACCTTCTGAAACCCAGCTCACAATGGGAACAGTACACGTGACATGATGAATATGGAGAAGAAGCAGAAAGGATGCCTGTCCTATAGCTTGATTCAACAGTGCCTGAATATATTAGTCACATAACAGTGGTAAAGAAACTTCCTTCTCATTCTAGACATAAATTCATTATGATTAAGTCCAGAGCATTATTCCTTAGGCCAGATTCTTTCTGCTTGCCAGTGAAGAGATTAGAGATGGATTTTTCCATATCTTATTCATGCATGCCTTCTCTGCTGTTTTGTTTTTAAATACAGGTGATTTTAAGATATTCATTTTTCCTCTCCTACCCTTGAAAACCTTGGTAGATTGAGACCTGCTGTTTAGCATGTTATCATCCTGTATTGTTCTTACTGTATGCCTCTCCACCTTTTTTTTCAAAGCATCCTTCACCCTTTCTTTGCATATTCTTCTTTAACTAGCAGAGATTTTGCTTTCCTACTTCAGAAGTTATATGTAATGCATAATAGCAGTCAGAGCTATTGTATTAATACTACCTAATCTTGGTACTTGCACATCCCATCATGCTTGTCAGTCACTCATTTCAGATCTACTTTCTTCACTTGAACTTCTCCTCCTATGAGGATCCTGTCTTTGACATTGTGTAGCCTTTCTTTTTTGAGATGAGCTTCCTCACTGTGACATTTCCCTTCTCATTCATTATCTCAAAATTTTTCCTGATGGAGTATTCTTTTCTCTCACCTACTTTCTCACTTGCAGTGCTGTAATTAAATATTTTTCTGTTTGGAAAGAATTAATAGCACTGGGGAAGAATACAGTCCGTGGTATTCCAAGATTAGAGTTTAGTCCATTTCACTCTTGCCAGTTTATGGAAACATTAGGAGAGGAGAATTGCAGTAAGGAGGCATAGTTTAGGATTCTGGTGATAAAGTGAGTGAGGTAAACAGCAGTCCAGATTCAAAATTCAGAGTACACTCTCACTGTTTTCCTACCTCTGTACGTATGTTCCACTCATCAATATATATAATATCATGAAATACATTGCTTATAACCGATGAGTATTGTTATTTGTTGTAAAAGTATTTCTTCCATTGTTCTGTTATCATGCTGATATACAGAAAATGCACTGTATCCTTTAAAGGAATAAGTTTTTAATATTCTGAAATTAACTTTACGAGTCTGTATTTGTCTACTCATACTGCAGATAAATTCTAGATCTGGCAACACACTTCAGAGCACAGAAAGGCCTTTTTAGATCAGGAAAGTATATTATTAACTAATCCTCCATTTCTTTTTCATCCCTCTTCTTTCCATCCATTTCCTTATGATGTGCTTTTTTGTAGCAAGCCCAAGGAGAGAACGCTGATTTCCAATATTTCAGCGGCGTGATCTGATATTCTAGCTGCATAGGTCCTTGTATTAATGAAAGCAGCTAAGCTGAAATTCTCTTCAGCATGTCTGATGATAAGCACATTGCAGTCAAGCTTAAGGATGCAGTTACATATAGAATAAGTGCACTTTGCCTCTAAGGGCACACAGGGGACCAAATGACTAACTGGCAAACCTCACTGCAGCTTCAGTGCATTTAGAGAATCAGCACTAAAATAGTAATCTGGTGCCTCCTGGATTGTTGTCTTTTGGATAAATTGACTGAGATGCTAGACAGATTTGTTTTTCTCAGACAGTAATTCAGAGCACAGAGTGATCATAAAAGCCTGGTGAGTTACGCTTACCTGTAGTTGCTGGCTAGAAAGGTGGTACTTAAGAAATTAATTAATTAGATTAATTCCTGTCCAGAACTGTCTACAATGAAAAGCCATGTTTTAGAAAATTAATGCCATCAGTGATCTCAAGTGATGTCAATGTTTTTTTTGGTGACATCCCACACTTAGATTTTGGATTCATTACTTGTAATGCTTGACTTGGTGTTGATGTCACTTGGTCTTATAAAAAAATGCTGGATTTGTCTCTGAGAAGAGCTGGGTGTTGAAACCTCCCATTGTAAAGGACCTCCAGAAGTTTTCTAGCCCAGCTCCCTATTCTGAGCACAACTGATGTCTTATTTAGATCAAATTTATCAGAAGAGACCAAAGAAACAATAGTTTTTAAACACATTAAAAACTGGGAAACGTTTATATACTACCTGTGTTTCCTAACCATTTAGACCCTGTTTTCAGGTGTTTAAATCTTTTAATCACAATTTACACAATTAAAGAATATCTTCTCTCTGCCAAGTAAATATTTTCATGAACTTTCATTTTAAGAACTAGCAGTCCTGTGCTTTGGAGCAAGAATATGACTTTCAGATAATGTCTTGGTCTTTCTGTCAACTAGATGGGAATTCATACACTATGCTTTAAACTTGTTTAATTTAAATAAGATTTCACAAGACTGACAATCACTGTCCCTCCTTCTGCCACCCTAGGCTTCAGCACTGAGTCTCTCGATGAGTCTAAAACAACACTGATATGAAGCCTGTTTTATTCCTAAGTTCCCTGGGTTTCCATGCAGTGCCTAGGAAAAGGTTGTCTAACTCAATTGCAAATATCACAAGATTTAAAACAGGTTTGGGTATTGATTTTATGCCTCATGACTGAATATTTGGGCCTTTAAAAAATTTACTCAATTAAAGAAAGCCACAGAACTTCCTGGATTTCTGTGCAGGTAACTGAGTAGTTCCAGAGAATATCATTAAGGCTATAAAGGCCAGTGCTCAAAGACTGTGAAATGCTAGAAGAAAGGTTATCTCCATGACTCTGCATTTCCCACTATTGTTTCAAAATTGTCATGGAGTCTTTCAAACTTGATGACTACACTCTGAATTTTCCACAGTACTTGGGTCTTGTTTATTGTACAGAGGAGAGGTTGAGAAATGCATGACAACTGAAGCAAGAGACTGCAGGAAGAAATGTTACAGTTCAAGGCAGCTGACAGCTGTTGCTGCCCTGGAGAGCTGCATCGTTTCTGCCTGTTGCATCATTTTCCTAAGGTGCCTTAAACCAAACTTCCTGACTTGTAAGACAAGATCCTCTTTCACTGAATGAGATTTGGGTCCTGGTTTTTGGAAAGGTTAAGCACCCCAGCCACAAATTATGTCATACCTAAAACAGAAGGATCGTATCCTATGCTTCTCACTGAGATTCCTGAAAGTCAGTGGATATAGTTTTTACCTTGATCTCTCTGTAAATCAGTAACAAATATATAAAACATGGATGGTACAGAGCAAAAAGCACCTAATATTTGTGAAGCAGTTGGGCTCAGTTGTGATCATAACACAGACAGTCAGCAGGAAATTAATTAGTCAGGCTTCTGAGCAGATTGAGAATAGTGCATGGTATGCAAGACCTGTGTGTAAATGTAGAAGTATGATGAGAAAGCAGTCACACTTAAAAGTTGTCTAGAAGCTATAGAAACTATAAGTTCTATCCACTGATTGAGGGAAGGGCTCTGTGAAAAAAAAAGCTTAATGAGCTTTTAAAATTTGTATTCCAAAGTGTGCTTGAGAGCTGGATCTAGCCTGCTGAAGCAACTGTAATTCAGACATCTATTTAAAGCTTTAAAATGCAAGCTTTAAGTTGCAGGTTTTAAGCTTGCACAGTCTTATAATATAGATTTCTTTTAAGTTGTTCCATGTGTAAGATCGTATTTGTGAACTTCATAAAACAGTCTTAGTAAAGACTGTCTCTGTCCACTCTAGCTGTCCTGTTCCTATTCTAACTTTCTTTATAATATATAGGCAGAGTTTTAATGTCAATACTTGGTTTGAGTTTTGGATGGGTTTTTTTTTAAATATTTGTAAGCTTGTGTGTTGTTCAACAGATTAAGTATACTGTTACTTCTTTGAGACATTTACAGCAGGTGTTTGTGTCATGTGGGTAAAATGCTGCTACAGTGAAGCAGTGGTTCTATAGGCCATCAGTATATTACTTCATGCTGATGTAAATGACTGCAGAATATATAAGGCTACAGGGAATCAAGTTCCATATTCTAGAACAAAACATGTAATTTTGCTGAATGTGACGTACAGGCAGTGGTTGTTTATGCTTCCCTTGCCAACAGTGCTCTTCTGGATGTTCCAGCAAACACTTGGAGGTTTCTAAAATACTGGGCTGGTTGTAACAGGAGACAGGTATTTTTTTTCATTTTAGAACAGTTAGCAAGCTAGCTTCTCTCAAAGAACCATTTCACTGCCTGTCCCTATAATTTTTTTTTTACCTACTCTGAAGAGGGGGCAAATTTTAGCTTGTGCTTGGAATGTCCTCTGAAGTTTGTTGTCTAGAAAGAGAGGAGCAGCCCTTGTTTCACATTATGCATAATTATCTTTTGCTTAAGGATGGAGACAGTCCCACGCTGTTCAATCCTATCTCCTTGCTTTGACTCCTCTGAATAAATCACTGCTCTGCTTCTGTTACCCACTTATAAAGTCAGAGCTATATTACTTGGCTCACCCTGATTTTAAAAGTTTTTGTTTGCATAAAAGATGGTGATGGAAAGCAATTTGTGTTTTAATCAGTTATATTTTCTTGAATGCATTAGACTGGCAACATAAAGAAAAAAACTACAGCCCTAAAAGAAAGTTAAAAAATAGGATCCGTCAAGAGGGTGTAACATTAACCAGGGGCCACCCAGAATCTGGATTTTCTTTCTTTCCTTATTTAACTTTTTTTTTTTTTTTTTTATCCTGAGGGCATTTAGGTTGTTGAGGATCTTAGACCTAAATATCTTCTTGATCCATTTTTTTCTGTTCTCTGGCCTCTCGCACCATTTGTAGGAACTTGTTCAGGACAGGTGGTCACCTGTATGGCCCAGCCAGCATGGTGTGCCAAGAATCAGCTTGTGCTGGTATGGTGTGCCAAGTCCCTTCCCTTCTCTTGGAGGAAAGTCCGGTCTTGGAAAAGCATTTTTAGTGTGTAGCTGCTTACAGCATGCTGGCTGTGAGGGGAAGAGTTTGGAGGAAGTCTCGGGGCCAGCCATAGTCTCCAGTCAGACTCAGCCTTTAAGGTAAAGGCCCTCCGTGGGAACTGAGGACTGATGCGAGGTAGGAATTTCTGAAAGAAAAATGTATCTAATTGATTCATTAACTGTGCATGCAGACCCTTGAAATATTTCCGTTTCTGGCATTTTTTTCTTCACAAGAAAGATGATCTCTGTGTCTCTAGTCTCTAGCCTCTTTTCTTGTACACATGCATCAAGCAGAGCAGGAGTGAGGTAAGATAAAAGTAGGGTACAAAACCCAATAAATAACTTAAATAATTAATTACTGTAAAACTTACCTGTTACTTTTTGGTGAAGTTGTATTGAAATCTGAAACAGAAAAGTTCACTGATTGTTCAGGTGTAATAATAACGCTGTTGGATCAAAGAAAGTAAAAAGTATTGATGTGCTAGCAGGAAAACTTTGTGAAGTTTCTGTAGAGCAGAAAAGCCTGTGCTTATTTTAAAATTAGGGCCTAGCTACTGACCTGACCAGACCCATAGGTGAAAAATCTGTCTTAAACATAAACTTGTATCTGTGTCTTAAAATCGTATTAGAAACTAAGAGCATTCTAGCTGAAAATGTTCCATTTGCAGTGTAGTGTCTGTTTTTTCATGTAAAAATACCAGTGAATATGGCACACACATTGTGACTGGCTGGCTCATGGAACAGGCTGAGCGTGGTGGCACTGGTGAAAGCAAGGGGAATTGAGTGGCTGCTCCTTTATGTTCTCACCCAGATGAGACAAGAAGTGCTCTGCTGTATGAGATGAGCACAGTTTCTGCTGTGCAATGGGCACTTCTGTCTGTAGCATCATCACTGATGCAAAAGAAGGCTGTGGAGATCAGGTTGTACTGTGTGGTTGGACCCTTCCTTATCTCTCTGATTTGCACTTGGAAGTCTGTTGCTGCAGGTTTGGTTCTGAGACTGCATCTGTGCTCTGCAGGCTTACAAGGAAGTGAATTGCACTAAAAGATGTTGCTATTAGTAAGCTGTGCTTGTTTGTTGGGTTTTTTGGTACTGTTCCTCAGAATTCACACAGGTCTCTTGCAAAAGAGACACTTATTCACCATCAGGGGGATTTCTTTTCCCTGAGACTTCAAGGATCAAGCCCACTTCTCCTCATGAGGACACTGCTAGCCTGCAAGTGCTGGGTTACTCTGGGAAGACAATCATGATCAACAGCAAAAAGGAAATTGATCTGAAACTTTCTTTTACACTCAAGTCTCAGTTAGAAGTCTTTGTCCTACAGCTACCAGAACTGGTTACAGCTAATAGAGTGCTGCCAATAGTAGTGACAGGGGTTTGGTAGAAATAAATTTCTTTACTTCATGAACATCATGGATCCAAACCCCCACTGCTGTTTTACCCAAGAAAAATTATGCATACATAGGAAACTAAGTAGCCTTTCACTGTCCAAATGCAGAGTTATCAAGCCATATCTCAAAATATGGAGAAGTGTTGGGCACTAGAGAAACAGGATGGTTAAAACAGTAAACCTCCTTCGAGAGCTTTATTTCAAGCTGTTCTGATTGTGGCAGTTTTTCACAGAGTGGTGGATGAGAAATAGTTGGTGCTGCTGTTTTTTAAAAATTCTCTGCTGGCATGGCTCCCTAACAGTGCCTGTCATGTACCAGGGGTATTTGTTTTAGGATAAAATCAATTTTCCACTTTCTCCTGGAGAAATTAACATGTTAACATTCTAGTTCAAACAAGTATACAGACTGAAATACCCAAAAGGGTGGGCACAGTAGTGCTTTCTTCCCCCAAGTTTTCAGCTGTTGAAGAGGTAATGCTACTGTTTTACTACCTCTGTTACAAAGTGTTGTATCAGATGATATTTCTCTTGCAGATCTGTAGGCTGGATATAGCTATGATTCTAGTTAAAAATGTGTTTCTGACACTACCTCCAGATGAGTGTCCTGGGGTATTGGTTTGTTTGTGTAGAGTGGCTGTGGGTACAAGGTGAGGGGGACTCTGGTGTGATCAAGTGGAAGTGCTTGAGGGAATAAAAGGTCTTTTAGAGAAGAGGCAGCCACAGGGTTCCAGGGCCTGCAGGAGACAGCAAGCCTGGGAAGTGCAGTGCACTCGGACTTCCCTGTTTGGCACGAATCTTCCAGTGTCCACTGACAGAGCTTCAACAACAGAAAGGGGGGAACTGCCTCTCTGAAATGCTAAATCTTCCTTAACTCTCAGAGAGAAAAAGAAGTATGTTTGCATTTATTGCCTTGCCTTCTGTAGATCCAGCCATTTACCTGCAGATACTACTGACACTGAGGTCTCTCTATGTGCATATCTATAGAGATTCCAGGTTTCTGGGAATATTACTCATGAAGGGGGGTTTCTATACAGCTGCTATATGCTTTGTCCTGAAAACACTACCAACTGCTTTTTAGAGATCTTGAAACTAGACCACACTTATTTTACAGTAGTACAAGAGGCCCTACTTACTGAGCCAGAAAGTTCACTGGTCAAGAAACTTTCAATTTTCATTGCCTATGTATTACAAAGCTTGCACAATTAAAAAAAGCTGGACTCCCATCTTGAAATTGATATGAAAAGAGAACTCATATTATATTTTGAATGCCTTTTGTGTGGTGTGACTCAGAGGAACACGAACACTGCTCTGCCATTGTGCAGATTTTGGTTCTAGCTTCCATGGACTCAGTTGCATTTGGCATGGTTTCACTGATTCTATTTTTGAGGTTTGATGAGCACCTGGATAGTTAGAACTTTGGCCTGGATACAGAATAAAATACACTTGTCTGATCAAATATATACAAATAAATCAAGATGAGTAGTGCAGGAATCTGTTGCAAAGCTTGTTTAGTATGGTATATACCACTTTCTAGATGTTGCTTCTGTCTTCTAATAATAACTTTTAATTTTTTTGCTGACTGCCATTAAGAAAATAATTTATCAGAACTGAAGAGAAAGAAAATAAAAAGACAGAGGCAATAAAACATGCTGAAGGTATGCAGATATGGAAATAAAAGGGGCTGCCATCATAAAGGAGAACAGGTGGCTGTGATCATTCCTTCCCTCTGCTGCCTACCTTTTTGCTTAGGAGTAGAAGAAAATATAAGCTGCCTCCAGGACATGCACCAACTTTCTTAGATGCATTAGTCATATTCCAGCTTCCAGTCTTGCAAGTGTAATGCCTGCAATTACATCTGCAGCTGTGCACCTTCTTCTTTCTTCCTGACCTGGCTCTCTGGGCTGCAATGTCATCAGTCAGCGGAGAATTCCTCTCAGGTGGGACTGCCTCTTCTGCCTCTTCTGTTTTTCTGCTCTTTATGTTGTGCCTTGGTGGGTTGTTCATAGTGGCAGACTGGCTATGAATATTTGGACAACCCCTAAAAGCACTCCAGAGAAGATCAAGGTGGGCTTGTCTGGCCACATTGACCAGCTGGAGAAGGTCAGGGATAGAGAGACCTGAGAGAGGGCTGGAGGCGTGAGGATGTTTGGGACAAGAGCTCTGATGTCTGGGTTAGGAAGTATTTTGGGGAGTAAAGGGCTTTGAGCAAAGGGGGCACTGGGTTGAGAAGCTCAGATTGTCTTTTTTCTCAAAAGGTTCTTGTTGTGACTTTGCCTTTACAACTTAAAATCAAAAGAAAGGCGTGGAAGATTTATACGTTCCCAAGATTCCACAGAGGTTAATTGCTTTTATTCTTCAAGGAGCTCTTATCATACAGAAGTAGAGCAATTCCACTGAAGAACTAAATATTTGAGTCTAGCCTAAACACCAGTAGAATGCAAAATATTTTGGATGAAGAAAAATAGTTTAAGTAAGCTTCAACTCTTACCAAGCTGCAGACTGGCTTGCTTGAAGTGGAGTGCTGATGTTATTGATCTAACAATACAGAGATAAATTAGGCATAATATGCCTGCAGCTGACATGAGCAGTGAGGACAGCACCTCCGAGGCATTTCGGGCACCCAGAGCTACATACTCCGTGAGACGATGTAAAAGGAAATGTTTGCCTTGTGCAGTTTTCAAGCTCAAATAAAAGGTTTAAAAGCTGGACCATTAACACTGTCTGTTCCAGCTTGTACATGTTACAGGCCATAAAGCTTCCTGTAGAGGAGCCAAGTAGAGAATTTGTGGTTTCATTTGATTTCAGAGATTATTAGGAGGCAGGAGGTCAGATTGGTTCAGTGGTCCCCCTCAGCACATTTGTGCTCTTTCAAGGCCACACACGGTGGAGCCTTTCCGGTCTTGGAGATAGGATAAGACGTGCTTAAATGCTCAGAATTGGTAATTTCAGAATTGCTATTTTTTGAGAATGCATGGGTTTTTTAGTGGGTTTTTACCAGGATCAGGAGGGCATATTTTGTACTTTGGAGCTAAATGCAATTCAGTGGTTAAATACATTTAAACAAAGGCCCTAGTCTCTGGGTGGCCTAATCTCTTGCAACCTTCTGTGGAGTTGTGAGTGTAATTCTGAGCCTTAAAACTGCTTTTTATGTAGGGAAGGCTGGCATTACTATAGCTCAAAAAACACCTTTCATTAAAACCTGGTAGCCCATTTCCACACTCCCCACCCTTAGCTTCACCGTAGAGACCATTGCAAAGCTGGCATCTGGATCAGCTTGTGTTCTGTATGAATTTGCACAGATTTTTACTTACGGCCAAAATTCTATCCTCTGTGCTTCCAGTAATTTTTCTACTTGAAATTTCATTTTTGTTCAAATCCTGAATGCAAAATGACCCATGGTCAGGGGACCATTTAGACCCTGTGCTTTTGTGGATGGAAATCCATGTTGTGGGCAGTGTGAGAGAGAACCTGATGAATTTGATTTCACAGGGGAGTAATTTTTAAGTCCTGTTGAACCCATGTTAGCAATATTGAGTATTTTAATGGAGTCTGACTGCCAGTTGCTGACAGGGTTTTCAGCATCCTGCCATATCTCTCAGCCAGAATCATTTAAAATTGACATGGTGCTGAAAATGAGGAGGCTAAGGAGTCTGGATTTGATGACATATCCATATGTGGGCATGTTTTAAATTCATCAGGCTAATCTTGCTTGAAGATTCTGTTCACCAGTGGTGCATGTTTAGTGCACTAAAATGGGATACTTTTTGTATTGGCACAGCTGTTTCTGGAGATATCAAAACATCTGCAAGTAGTTTTCTGAGCTATTACAAAGCATATGAGGTACCCTCTGCTGGATGTGGTGCACATCCAGCGTAGCACTGGTGATAATGGAATACTAGTAGTATTTTACTAGAAAAAAGCTTTGGGGGCCAGAGAATGTGTTTATTTAACCTTTAATAGCCACAAGATTATGTGCACTTTTGTCATGGGTGTTTGACAATGAGCTTCTTGCTCTGTCTTGTGCACCCTGTTTTTCAAGGTTTGATTATTTTACAACCCCCAGATTTTTGGCTAGCGTGGTGATTTTTAATATTTTTTTGTTCTTAGTCCAAAAAGTGTCCAGTGGGTCTGCAGGCTACTTGGGAAATTTCAGCATGAGCAGTTTTCAAAGCATGAAAGGTTAAAATAAGGGTTTGGTATTTTGAGGGGGCTGAAATATGGGAAAACATGCTCCCCTGGGTTTCACATAAAATATCACAAATGTTGTAGTCTTCCTCAAAGGAATATGTGCAAGGGATAAACTTGGGTGATGGATATGACTTTGCCTGTCAGTCACGATACATGAGGTTCCTAGAAAAGGCAATTCAGAGAAAGAAATTTACTTTTGTTGTTCTGAATTTTCTCCTTGGAGCGGCCTCTCTCTCTCCAGTGACAAAAGGAGAAGCTGGCAAATTAGCTAAAGTCATTGCAAATGCATCCCTTTATGCCCTGAACGTAAGAAATGGCACAGGCATTCCTTCAGCATGACAGTAAGGATGCTCATTTTGGTATCTTGGCCATGTTTCACTTTTGATAATGGTATCATTGATTCACCTCCTGTTTTAATTGGGTGAATTACCTTCTTTTCCATGAGGGGTACTGAATTGTCTGACTGTCTCGCCAGGAGTTACAGGGTCGGTCATGGGAAATGGAAACTGTAGCTTATTTTACCCCTCTCTGCTGAGGGCTGTACACATCTATCGGGGCAGGACTGCTCTGGTATTTGCCTGATGATAGCAGGCATGTTTGGCAGCAGAGGCTTGGAGAAGTAGGAGAAGAAAAGGGGGGAGGTGGTTTGTAGCTCAGTGATTAAGAAAAGACGTACGTGACTCACCCTCTTCTAACAGAGCTGGAGAGGCAGAAGGAAGCCAGTCCTTTAATCCTTCTCATTGCTTCTGTGGCTGCCCTCGTTCTTAGAGGTTTAAATTAAAGGATCAAATGTGGAATCTGGGAATTTTTCCAGATACACTTTTGAAGCACTGTTTGCTGCAGAACTGATTGTGCTAAGCAAAGTGCAAACTCTGTCCTTGCTCTAGAGATTTAAAACTTCTGGCTGGACTCCTTATTTCCCATCGTGGATTTTAGCTATTTTTCACCAGAGAACCCATATAATTCTGAATTGCATCCCAGCTGTCCTCCCCAAGTTCCTGCTGTTCACCATGGCACTTGTCTTTCGTCCTACGTGGGTAGATGAGAGTAGACAAATACTTAAACACCCCCTGAGTAATGTAAGTGCTACACAGTTTTAGTTATTCATTATAGCTGGCTTTCTAAAGCAGCCTGTGTTGAGATGTATCAACGTGCCTGGCTTCTCTTTCCTCATCTCTTCAGACAGGACAGCCTGGCTGGGCTAGAGACCTGTTGTTGCAAAAGGGAAAATCACCTGCCTGAAACATAAAGCTGAGGTCTTGGATATCAGGCCTCATTAAAGTAACTCCGTAAATAAAAAAGTTTTAAAACTATAGGTGGGTCTGAATTCAGTTTCATATTAATTTCATGAAATTTTGTGACACTTTAAATAAGTTAGGGTGTTCTACAAATCTGATGTTAAACAGCTGCATAACAGCACTCTATGTGCTGGAAGTAATTTATTTTGAATGAAAAGTGATGTCGTACCTACACAGGTCCCCTGGCCCCTCCAGTCTATCTCAAATATGCATAGTTACAGTATTTTTAGAACATCTGAGGTAGCATATATAACTTACCTAACTGTACACAATATGATTTTTGTTCTCTAGGGATTTCTGTCAATTTGTTGACAGAGATGGAGCACTCAGTGCTGCACAGTGTTTTTTGTTTCCTGGCCTCTGCAGCTATGTCACTCTGCTTGCAGAGCACAGTAGTAATATGCAGCTCTTGTAGCATCACTCCAGACAGAGCTAGACATAGAATGGCACTCAAATGAATACAAACATGAATTGTTTCTTTGATCTCTGTAGACTTCCCACAAGCTGCTGTTGCAGGATTTTTCAAGGTCATCAAGTGTTGGTCATAAAGAAAATACTTGCTTTTGTGCCTGTGGTTGGCTGGCTAGAAAACATATCAGTCATTGAGATAATGGAAACCCCCCCCCCCCCACTTTGTGATCAGACACTCTTTGAGCATGGGGGAAAATAATTGAGAACAAATTGTATCTCCTGGGTATTAGAACGGGCAATAACAACCAACCTATTGTACAAATCGTTCTGAAGTCTTAATCAGTCTGCTGAAATCAGCTATGGTTTCACTAAATCATGATGCAAATGTCCCTTTAGCTTTAAAGCTTCGGTGTCCTGAAGAGGATAAGCATGTTTGGCAACACAGGCCAAATATCCTAGTTGGTATTTTATTCATTCAGAAAGCACAGGGATTGTGTCTAAATGCTAGTTTGAAGAAACCAACTAGTGATGATGCCACTGAAGTACCTCTCATTCTAGTGAAATCTCATTTGCCAATTGTGCTGGCAATCCTGGGATTACTAAACAAGAAGTCTCTTACAGAGAATGGGCTGATATTTTTAAAGCACTTTGTGATTCCTGGAGGAAGGATGCATTGTAAATGCGTGTATAATTACTAGCAAAGTTTATTTGTGTGCTTTGAAGACACTGTTTGTCAGAACTGGATTGCTGCAAGGCTAAGCTCACTGTTCTGCTCAGAGTCATGACAGATCTGGGCACTGTCATGTTGCACTTACCTCAAGTGGGCTGGCACTGCTTGGGGTCCTGCTGGCCAGCCCCATTTAATCACCCAGTGCACAATCACTGCTGAGCTTGCCAAGAACATGCTTGTGCAGTGGAAGTGCCCTGCATAAGGTATGCTGCTCTCCTAAAGTTCTTTGAATGCCTAAATATTTCCACGTATTTGTAAAGAGAAGCCTAGAATAGAAAAGCTTAGAGGAGAAGTTTGTGGTTTTCTTCAGGCTTTGGTAGGAGTGGATGCAAAGCTTAGATCCAGAGTTTCTAGGGGATGCAGTATTCTTCCCATTTTTTTATCGTCTCCTTCCTTTTATACAAGGCTTTCAGAATTGAACATGGAGCCACTGACTGGCAGCTTCTAGTACTGCACCGTGGGTAGCAGACAGACATTCTTTTAAATAGATTTTTATCTGGTATTTCTTTTAAATAGATTTTTTAAAGTAATTGCTTACAACATTATTTTTATCTGCAAAAAAAGAAAATTCTCTCCTCAGATGTGTTCCTAATAAAAAGGCTGCAGTGTTTTTTCAATGAAGTTATTGAAATAAACTTTTACATGCAGCATATGAACAAAACCTTAACTTAAACAGCATTGTTCTGATACTTGTGAAGAAGCATAAGCAAGATATTGGAAACACCAAAATATGCATTTTAAAGTAATTCCCAAGTAATCAAATAGCATCTTTTTCATTAACAAGTACATGCAATCTAGTAATTTAAACCATTTTAATGGGTTTCAGTGTGATTTTGTCTTTGTTTTTAGTACCAGAACATTTAGGTATTTTTAAGCTTGGGGTAGCCAGGATGGGGGTGGAGAGATTCCTTTCTTTCCCTTTTGCCATCAGCAAAATAATTTTCCTGGCTGCAGAGATTCTCTCTCAGTGCATCCTGAACAGCTTTTTGGCAGTCGAGAATAAACAATCAGCCTTTTTTTTTGTAATGCATTGTTTTTATGTGTGTTCAGCCAGCTTGCAATTTACTGCCTTGAGAGCAGCAAATACTTATATTAATTAATTTCTCTTGTCTGTGCAGTTCAAGTGGCGTCAATTCCTGCCTTTTCCCATTTCACATGTGATTAAAAACTATTCCTTCCAATGTAGAGATGGAATTGAGGAGGTGGGATTTTGTTCCTTGGGAAGAATAGCTGTGTAATGGATCAGGATAGTAGTTACGAGCAAGGGAAAGGATAGTTTCTGACTCTCAGAGAGTGACAATATTTTTTCTATAAACAGCAATTAAAAGTTGCTTTATTTGTAGAAATGTTTTTTCAAGTTGTTTTCTAAAGTACAACAAGCATGCCAAACAGAGCTATAATTCCTAGAAGAGTTTTTCTTGTGATATCAAAGAAACTTGGAATCAAGGCAAAATACACTCAATACTGCTTGCACATACCTTCTATGAGGATTTCTGGAGAAGGCTTATTGTTTGTACACTTAGTAGTGTATTCCAGGCCAGGATTTCCAAAGGCCACTGCCCTAACTTGTGTGCCTATGCAAAAAGAATCTCTTGCAATATAGATGCTCACATATCCTATAGACAGTGGTCTAGGTCAGGAGTTAATAAAACTTACCATACTGTCCTGTACATGTACAGGAGTC
This sequence comes from Cettia cetti, assembly GCA_013401135.1. Taxonomy (NCBI): domain Eukaryota; kingdom Metazoa; phylum Chordata; class Aves; order Passeriformes; family Sylviidae; genus Cettia; species Cettia cetti. The sequence continues at coordinate 98,325 of VZUI01089262.1, forward strand.
CTGAACCAGGACTCTTCAATTATTTTGCTGCCCTCCTATGTACTGTTCTCTTTGTATCAGATCTCAGGCTGTGATTAGCTTTAAATTGATGCTGTGACTTTTTCCCTGAGAAGAATTTTCCATCTCAAAATCTATATTGCTTTCAGATCCTTTATCTAATTGTAAGTTTTAATGATAAATTTTGTGTGCCCAAAAGGTAAAAATAGCAGCTTTATTCCATTGACTGGCATTCTTCTAAATTAAGTTTTGCAACCATAGCAGAAAAGAAACTTCTGAGTTTTATTTTCCTACTTCTAGTTCTTGTACTTAAGACTGGTGATAGTCATATTCTGTTAAATGATTCATATATTCTCTGATTTACAGAGATAAGATAAAATGTAAGAAAATAAGATAAACTAAATTAGAAAATATATCTCCTAATATAGCATCTTAGGCATTGTTATGGTTACATAGCTGCAAGAGAAATCAAGTTAATATCTGAAACTAAATCTAACTTCTAAAAATGAATGCATCTCTTAAAAGCACAGAAGAGAAAAACAAGTTCATCCTTCCCTAAAGACTCCATGGAAAGAGCTGGAAGCTCCTGTAGTCCTAGATCAGATCTCAGCCAGGGTCACACACCCTGGCACAAGGTGCTTGCCCTTGACAAGGTCACCAAGCAGAACCAGCCAAGATGGAACAGTTCTCCAGAGAAGATCTGACTGCTGGCTGTGCTGGGCACCTTAGAACCTAGGGCAGGAGATGTTGCCTTAAAGAAAAAGATCTCTTTTCTCTTGCTATGGTTCTTTCTCTTTGCCTCACTGGACTTGTGCAGTGTGATAACTCACATGTGGACCCATCTACCTGTGATTTGAAGTCACACCCTAGTTAAAGGCCAGGTTAACTGGAGAACAATGGCATATGATGAAATGGAAGCTGTGGAAGCTAGGAAAACAGCTTGGAATCTCATACCTTTCCATAACTTCCTTAAAGCTGCTGTAGTTTCCCTGTGACAGCTGGTCATACCTGTATCAAATGTGTTTCATGGCTCTCAGTTCCTGATTCTTCTGGACAGTGGATACTCTCTTTGAAATTAGCTCTTCAGCTTATTAGACTGAGTAAAAATGTTTGGCTTAAAGCAGAGAAACTTCCTGTCTTGAGAATCTTGACCATAAACCTTTGTCTGTATCCTTCACTGCCATTCTAAGGTTATGTTGTTACCTACCCAAAGCCATGGCTAACACTGTACTCGTACTGTAATGTCATGTTTACAGGATAATGATGTTAGAGTGAGAGCTGTTCAATTAAAATTCTGATCACATATTGAGACCTGAAAGAGCTACTAATGCACAAAGACTAGAAATATATGTAATATATGTACTGTCTGTTTTCTTTATTCTAAAACAGGAGAGTAATGCCAGGCAGTATATCAGCAGCAGCTATCAGCTTTCACAATTTGTTTGACAGATTACTAATTGCTCTATTTCATGCAATTTTTTTTTTGAAGTAGATGACACAAATAAGTGACTTTTGCTATTTATTGGGAGTCTGTTTCTTTATAATCAAGTAATTTGAGGAACACCCAATACTGGATGGTTAAGACAGTAGTACAGCTTTATTTTGTGTAAAGGATTTCATGCAGACTGTATCCCCAGATGCCTCATGGTTTTGTCATATGGTCTGTTTAAAAAAAAAAAAAACAAAACAACAAAACAACAAAAAGAGGTGAACCCAATCTGAAAGACCTGGGTCTTGGTTTATGTGTCTGTAATTTTGAAGAGGGCGGTTGAGGACAGCAGTTGAGGAGTACATTTGGCTAAGAGGACAAACCAGAGCTACATGCAATGGTATCACTTTCTCAGTGATAAAGAAAGGAATTTAGTTCCAAGCAAGGGGAGACAAGATATGCTTCCAGATTTTTTAAAGCAAGTGATTTGCTGAAACATACGTAAAGAACTGTTCCAGATGGCAGGATTTGCAGAGGGAGATGCTACTGTATTTAGCAGCAACAAGATTAACTGTATGGGCCAACAAGAACCAAATGTTAAATCAAAATGGAGAGCAGAGAGACTGTGGATGCTGATTGTGCAGTCATGAGCTACAGCTTGAAATCACTGTAACTTGATGTTTAGTTGTGATCTAGAGAGTAGTGCACCATGGTCATGCTTTTGTACAAAAGGAAGAATGAAAGGTATGACTTTATGAATGCAGCAAGCTAAAATCTGAAAGGGAAGGTGGAATAAAGAGAGAAAAGGAAGGTGGTGGTAAATTCCAAGACCTTAAGATATAGAGTTGCAAGCATAAAAGTGAAGGAAAAAATAGTGGCCTTTTGTGTTGTCAAGCCTTCCAGGAGTTTTTCAGCTTACCTTTCAGTTAATCTATATGTCTTTGTCTTGAAAATTCATAAGAGAGGATAAAGGTGATCACACACATCATTTGAAAGTTTATGACATTTTCCAATCCCTGGTGACCGGTGAAGCCACTGAATGGAGTGGTGCTCTCAACTCTTTCCCTCCTTGTTGACATGGCTGTTTGCTCATTTTACTCAGAAGATTTCGGGATTTGAAAGACACAGGTATGTGTGAAGTAACCAAATGCCTACCAATCTAATGGAAGTTGTCTTCTAATATCAGTGGGTCTCTTGAAATGTCTGTGTAGGAATTTAGGGGGCAAGGCAAAGGCTATTTTCTACAAATTTTCTACAGTTATCTTAGGCTGAAGATGAATGAATTCCCCATCTATTTTCCTATGTTTGTGTATGCACATCAAAAGCACAGAAACAAAGTTATATATGAGAAAGGACCGAAAGGTAGAATTACCATTTTAATACCATCAAATAGAAAATGTGCAGATGGAAATGTTGTGCTATGGCAGTATTCGCACTATCTCAGATTTTTCCTTCTGTTCATTTATTTTGGTGTCTGGATCTATCTGAATTCCTGCTACTCTCAGAACTGCTTCGTCTTATATCTCTGAATTGTGCATTCATGCCTAGCCTAGATCAAGACATGAAGTCATTATTATCTGTGAATTTCTTGTATATTTGGCTTGTTAGTGGGCCAGTGATCCAGCCTAAAACTGCTATAGCACTGCTCTGTAAATTAACATTACACTACTATTAGAAATAATTGTAGGTAGTAAAGCTGGTAATAAACTACATTTTGTGTTATTCAGTGACAGCAGTGTTTTATCACTCATTTCTTGAGGAAAAATTATGAAATATGGTTCCTGCCAAAGGCACAATATGCAGTTCACCATTGATGTGTAAGTAGTACACCAGTTTATAATTCTGTAAGGGAAAAGGGTAGTTGAAAGAATATGAGTAACCTAATAAAAGATTTCAAAAATAAAATCAGATCCTTACATCAATAAACAGTCTGAAATATATGGCCTTTGCACTGATGTGAAGAGCAGGCTTCTTCCTTCTTCACCCCCTCTCTGCCTAGGTGTAAGCTCTGTGTGTTTCAGTTCTGTGCCTTGCAGAGTTTGTAGGGATTTCTAAAAGAGACTACAAAGCAAAGGAAAAGCCTGAGGAGTTCATAGAGATGGCAGGAATTTTCACTACTGGCACTGTGAAGAATCCTGATTGATTTCACATCCGCTGCCCTCCCAGGAGCACTCACCACATTACAGAGTAACAGCTGACAAGAACCAATTATAAGTGTAAAAAAAAAAAAAAGGCTTTTATATGTCCTTCTATGATAAGCAGAACAAAAGCAGAACATGATATTTGTGCATTTTGCCAAAATACGGTCAAACCTGCAAAGGAAATGTTTTAACTTGTTACCAAGCTATGGCCTGTCTACAGAAGTTGGGGCTGGGAAGCTGTTGTTTGTGGCCAAGTTACCTCTGAAACTGTAGGCTTTGTCATGAGTTTGCTGAACACATAACTGCACTGTCAGTAGTGAGAAACAAGATAATGAATGCATTTTAAGTAAGATGTTATTAATGAAGAGTTACTCTGTTCTTTTTTTTTTTTTTTGTAGCTGTGCTGTAAGAAGTCATTTCTTGCCCCTCTTGCCCCTTCTTTAGCTGTAAGTAGGACAAGTGCTGAAAGGCTTTGTGTTATCTCCACCATGACCTGCTGAAATTGCAAATGCAGTGGATGCCAACATATGGTCTCCTGGGGGAAAAAATATTGGTGGTTTGAACCAGAGCTGTGGTAAATTCCCAGGTATCTATGGCAGAAATGCTGTCAGAAGGGACAATCTGCGGGCTCATTTGTTTCACAGTATCCATCCATTGAAACAAACCCTTGCTCCTGGTGTTACCATGGAAGACAGGGAACAGATGCCTTTCAGGACACATTTTGTTCCTGAACAATATGTGCAGGAAGACCAGGAACCAGATTAACTAATGCCCAGTGCCTTCTCCTGGAGTGACAGTGATGCCTTACATGGAGATACTATTTCAGCAGTCCATGCGATTGGTGGCAGTCTAATGTTTGGGAGCATATGTTGGTGCTCAGTAATAAGCAGTGGTTATATTCACTGCTGTAAAAGGCATTTCTCTGAACTATAATTTAAATGCTGAGATATTCAGTGATGCACTAAGTTTATGTCCAAGTAGATTTTAGACAGTTTTCTATGAAATTACATTAGAAGAGCTATACTTGGTAAAGTCCCTCTGCATTCCTTGTGCCTTAACTGTGGAGTATGGAATCAGCAACTGTAACATGCATTTGGCATAAAGTTTTACTTTATGGTCTATCTGAATTGTGGAACAACATGGGAATGTTAAGCCCACTGTCATGGAGATGGTTGAAGTCCTTGTCCCCAGTACAGATGCTAATCCCTAGTGCATGATGGATTCACTTGTCTTGGGACAGCATCTGTGCTCTAGTGTGTGGTAGAAGGAAAAAACAATCCATCAATGAACTTACAGTCATTACATCATGGCGACTTTAAACTATCATGTGGAGTTAAGCATGCGTTTGGTGAATGAACATATAGGTACTCCTGATCCACCAGGTTCCCATCTCTTCCTTTCTAGAAAGAAGATGGAATTCACAGCCCTCACAGGCCAACCTCTCACTGGGAAAAACTTGGCTCAAATTTCATGATAACCACCTCTTTACTGCCCTGTCAGCTTACACGATATAATGTTAGAATATGTTCAGTAAAATTCAGCCTTTGAAATGTTGACAAATTCTTGTTTCATTTTAGCTGAGGTAAAAATGGGAAGGTGTTCTGAGATGACCTATTTCTAACTGCAGCGCAGGACCATCTCAGCCATGTGTTCATCATCAGAGTCTGACCTCATTTTAGCTTGGCAGAGCTCCTTAATAGTGCAACTACACTAATGAATAAAAAAAATGAAGGGAAACCCAGCCATTAAGAAGCAAATATATGCAAATGCTTTTGATACAGGTTTCATACAAGAAGCAGTATTTCTCATAATTTTGCTAAAAAACTTCTTCCCCACGAGGACAGCCAGGCAAGGAACAGATTGCACTAAGAGATCGTGCCATGTCTCCTTTCTTAGAGGTCTTTGATCCCCAAGGGGACAAAGTCCTAAGTAACCTGGTCTCACCTCACAACCAAGTTTGGCTTGAGAAGATTGTGCTTAAAGCTTTTTAAGGCCCCTTCCAACCTGAATTTTCCTGGAATTCTATGAAGTTCTTCAAAGTAAATGAAAATAGTGTCTGCTTAGGAAGAGATGTATGTAACATTCATGAAAAGAAAAATTTGTCTTGGAGGTAACAGCTCAAAACTGCAACTTCAGTAAAACTGTGTATTGTTTGCATTCTGCATCAGCTTTGCAAAGCAAGACCTGAAAGTAGCTTGAATATTACAGCCTTCCTGATTTGTGCTGGTCAGTTGGCAGGGCATATTGATTCGTCCTGTAATGACTTCAGAAAGTCATGTAAAAAAAGTTGCTATGAAACAGATTTTAACAGCTGGATATAACCTTTGTAGGACAACATTTGGAGTGGAGGTAGTCTGCTGACTTTTCTGTTTAAAGCAGGGAAAGGGGGGAAAAACCACATAGAATTATAGATTATCCTGAGTTGAAAGGGACCCACAAGGAACATCGAATTCAACTCCTGGCCCTGCAAAAGACAACACCAGGAATCACACACCATGCACCTGAGAGCGTTGTCCAAACATTTCTTGAACTCTTTCTAGGCTTGGTGCTGTGACTACTTCCCAGGGAGCCTGTTCTTGTGCCCAACCACTATCTGAGTAAAGAACATTTTCTTAACATAGAGCCTAAACACCCCCTGACATGGCTTGGTGTTTTCTCAGCCCTCCAATTTGTCAAGATTTCTCGGCAGGCTTCTCTGCCTTTGAGGGAGTCAACTTGATGTAACAATTTACTGTAACTTTTTGTGCCTGACCTGTGAGCCATGTCCTTGTCACCTGCAATCCCCATTTATCAAGCAGCCAGTTGAAATATATTTTAAAGCTAACAGACTCTGCCATTAGTCATATTCTTTATTTTTTTCTAATGCTTCCGTTGCTTTAATTCTATTTTGATATTTCAATTCCACTTTTTGAACCATTTGTTTTCATCCTCAGAGACATGTGACATTATGTGACCCTTCTTTTCAGGGACGTGTTGGGTCAAACTCCCCATGTTAATTTTTAATCTGTCCTTGCCAGGTAGTCCCTCTTGTGCCTTTAAATCATTTTTCTTCTTGCAGAAATTGCCCCAAAGCTGAAAGCTTGTACTCAAAGCAGCTCCTTTAATGTAAGCAGATGATAAAAGGAAAGGGAACTTTGAAATCCACAGCATCTACAGGTTGCTGGTGATGGAAACAGACTGACACTTTGCACAAAATAAAAGTTGCATAGGTGCATAAACAGCTTGTGTTTCTTATCTGGTGAATAAAATTAGTAAACTGGTAACTTTAGTGAGATGGTCATGATGAAAGAAGTGTGTGATTGTGTTCTTTACCATTAGTGGTTTTGTTCAGGAGCAAACTGGCCTTTTGAGAAGCAATTAGTAAACCTAAATGTCCTTTTAGAGATAGGAAGAGAACCACTGTGGCATGCTTTGAGATAGCAGCAAAAGTTCACTGCAAGTCTGCTAACAGTGTGAAGAAACATAAGAAGATAATTTTCCATAACACAGATCTCAAAATGAGGCCAGCATTACATACCTTGCCCTGCATTTGCTGCTGAATGCTTTGCATGAATTAGATGTTAATGAAGTTGTTGCCATCCATTTTGGCCTGACATGGAAGTGAAGCTTACTGCTTTCTGTAATGTTTCACAAAGCATTTATCCTCCTTTCTGCAGGCAGATCAGCACATATTTCCATTTGCCAGTAATGGCGCTTTTGGGAAGCTGTGTGAATCCTTAAGGGGCTCTCCTTTCAAGCACATTTCATTTAAGCATGTATCAGCAAAATGTTTCTCAGAAGTGCTAACAGGTTTGCAGTCTGAGGAACAGAGTCCTGGGACTATTGCAGGTCTGTGCTTCCAGCTTTCTCTTCTAACAGGATAAGGTGTAGGACATGACAGAAGTGAAACTGCACTCACCTGTCAACAGAATTGGATGATTAACATCCAGAGATCTTTCCATGGTAAATATTTTAGAGCAATATTCCGACCTCACTGAGATAAAAAACATTTGTAGATATCTTCATATATTTATACCTATATATGAATACATATATAAGTGTATACATATATATGTGCTTATTTGAAAATCTATAAAGTAGGAGAGGAAGTTTACACTGTCAGAATTTTTTAATGGTAGTCTCAGTGGCTGTACAGTAGCAGAGGAAGGTCTGCAATTCATTTCCTTTTAACCAAGCATGAAATCTCCATTCCTTTTTGTTTTGAGCTGCTTCTGTGTAAAACTCCAGCTGGGGGATGCTGCTCCTTCCTCCAAAGCTTGTGGGGATGAATGCAGTCAGAAAAGTCGATGAACAATAAAAAGTGCCAGTGTGACTCAGTATATGATTGCCATGTGCCTTGCCTTGGATCAAAGCTGTGTTTGGGCAGCAAATGATGCCTGGACAGAATTCTGGTGCACAAGGTGTATTTGCACCTTGCCCAGCGTTAGACATGAGGTGGGAATGCTTCATATTTCTCCCCACCACTTGGGAAAATCCAGGGCTCCCTGTACATCCCATAGGGAACTTCCCTGGCCCATATGCAGTGCTCTAGCTTGTTTATAGCATTTGAGGAGCAGTGATAATTTGAGAAGCTTTCCTGGAAACATGGTCATTTCTAATTCTAGGAGAATGAAAATTAACAGAAGAAGGGAGTGGAGGACACCTTACTCCTCTGTCCCACCTATGTCTAATCTTTTCCTGTGTCAACTTGGGTACAACAGGTATTGCTGAAGCTGTTAAATAGCTCTAGAACAGTGAGCACTACCAGGGACCCCAGGCAGTAGTGTGGTGGGAGTGGAAAGGACTGGTACTGTAGATGTATTAATTAATCTGAAAACATGGTCTAGTATTTCCTTCACTGAAGCCTACTAATTGTTATGATGGAACACAATTTCTGTTTGTATGTCCATGGGCTATGAAATAAGCTATGTATTTGATTGGAGGCAAAACAAACAAAAAAGCATAGCAATATTGTATAACGTGGGGTTTAAAATAGATCTGTTGACAACTTATTGAAATATACAAAATGATTAGCTTAAATTAAAACCACAAAATGATAATTCATTAATGACAATAGACTTAAATTAAATGGGAATTTTGTGTCTACTTTCTGTTTTATCTAGGTTCATTGCCTTGTACACCAAGGATTTGACCAGTTTGTCACTTCTAACAAAGATGTCCTGAATATGACATACCAGTCTTTTAACTACCAAATATTCCTAAAGGCATCCCATCTTTCGGTCTTGGGGTTTTTTTTGGCCTTCTTTCTCCTCCTTGAGGGAGGATTATATATACAACTCAGTAAAACTTCAAGATTTAGTTAGGATGTTCACTGTGTAAAGTTATAAAGTCTCCCCTTGCATTAAAAATTTCTCTCGTTTTCAAGCTCATTGGGCAGTTACTTAAGTGTTCTTAGTTTTTTTTTTCTTCTGTGACTCTGTTTCTGCCCCCTTAAAACAATTGTGGAGATGAGGACAACCATTATTCAGCAAACTGCGATGCTTCCTAGTGTTGATCTCTGTATGGTCTTGGGGGAAGCAGGTGGGCATCTCAGCATCAGCTGCTTTCTGCAGCAGCCTAGGGTGTTTGAGTAGGCTAGAGGCCACAAGGTAAACCTAAACTTAGTTTAATGGCACTGTTTTTCATGGAAGAAAAAAGCAAGACAGTCCTGAAACCATAGGGGAGCAGAGATTGAGACTATTTTTATTTTGTTGAGAAGTACTGTAGTATCTTTATTTCAGAAAAACATGTGGAAACAAGTGAATAAGAGTGAATATTTTGTACTTCCATGGCATCCTTGATCTTCAGTGACACACATTTTATGGTTATCTCTTTAACTCAAAAGTATCCTGCAGATGACAAGTATTTTCACAGAATGATAGAATAGTTTCAGTTGGAAGGGATTTTAATGTTAATTTAGTCCAATCACCCTGCAATAAACAGGGGCATCCTCAACTAGAGGGCTGCTCAGAGCCCAGTCCAACCTGATCTTTAATGATTTCAGGAATGGGGCATCCACCACCTCTGAGCAACCTGGACCAGTGTCTCACTACCCTTATTGTAGAGAACTTCTTTCTTATATCTAGTTTGAGTCCCCTTTCCTTTACTTTAAAACCATTAGCCTTTGTCTTATTGCTACAGGCTTTGCTAAAAAGTTTGTTCTCTTCTTTCTTGTGAGCTCATTTTAACTACTGAAAGGTTACAGTAAGGTCTCCCTGTAGCCTTCCCTCTCCAGGCTGAACAGCCCCAGCTCTGTCAGCCTTCCTCTGTAGGAGAGGTGCTCCAGTCCTCTGATCATCTTCACAGCCCTCCCCTGGGCTCATTCTAACGGCTTGATGTTCTTCCTGTGCTGAGGATCCATCCCTTTTATAACCCTGCTCTCCAAACGTCTGGTAGCCTGTTTCTGAAGAGCTTGGCAGGAGTAAGTCTGCTGTCAGAAGGTGCTACATGAAAGTGCCAGGCAGGCAGGCAGAGCAGTCCCTGCTTCCTGTAATCCCCACCTGCAGACAGCTACCACCATGGGTCTTTGCCTGGGTTGTGTGTTTTGCCCAGTGGAGAGCCTCCTGGTACTGACTGCTATTGCTAATTACTCCCTCTTCACTGACAAGCTGTTGACCACAAGGTTGTCTTGGGGCATTAGGACTAGCTTTGGCAGATGGCACTGTTTTTTGTTGTTGTTGTGGTTTTTTTTTTTTTTTTTTATCTTCTACATTTAGGACAGAAGAAAAATAAGCAGCAAAGATTGCTTGTATTATCATTAACATTACATGCTTCCTTTGCTAGAATATTTTCCTGATTTTTTTGCAAGGTGTTGGCTTTCAGAGGTTGCACAGGTCTGATCTAATTTTATTCTTGAGTAGATTCATATAATTATTGTGTCTTTGGTGAGATGGAACTGCTAAGGCTCAGAATAAGGGGGAATGCTATGTGAGTAGTAGGAAATTACCACCTTACTATGGTAGGGAAAAAGGAGTAGGAACATCACTTACCATTGGGTTGAATACCTGCAGTGTATGGTCGTGGTTCAATTTTGCTATAGTACTTGAAATTTTGATCCTTCCTAAAGAGGATAACTAAGAAACAGTTATGTGAGGCAAAACTCCCCAAAGCCTATGTCAATGTTAATTATCTGATGATATTTAGTTTTCCATTCCCTCTCTGCCTTTCCCTCAGTGTGCAACTAATGGAGTCTCCCCTGCCTCATAGGATGCTCATATTTTTCAAGCACATCTATAAGCTTGGCATTTTTGGGCTCTTATGAGTCTGTTTAACTGGATTGAAAGAGGCCAACTGATTGAAGAGGTCTGGAATACACACACAGGCCAATCAATAGACCATATTACCTCATCAGCATTGCCTCCTCAGGAACAATTGAGTCTGAAAATAACTCCCTTGAGGAGAGATTTATTTGCATAACTAGTCAGATGACATAATTCTAAGATAATTGTAACACATTTGATAAGAGCTGAAGAAAGACAATATCCTGTCCTGAGTCACTAGTAGTGTAGCCAATCTCCTTGTGGAATGGGAGACTTCTAATGTTGAAGCTGACAAAAAAGTGAAGCTGGAATAAAATCTGGTGTTAAGAAAAAAACCCAATTTCGGACTATGCAGAACCAAGGACTTTAATGGGGAGATGAATTCACAGTTTTGCTGACAAGACCACCAGATGGATACCAGCTTTCCTCAAGCTATCCTTCTTTTTTACTTGATTGTGACCACTTCAAGGGGTGGCAGAGATGTCAGCATGTTTAGATCACTCCATATTTCACCACCCTGCAGAAGCTGACAGTCAGAGTACCAAACATGGAGATGGATTCAGAATCATATCACTGTTCTTTAACTTTAAAGTGCTACTAAAAATAGGTTGCATCCACAAGAAGTTGTTTGATGTCTTGCATCTGGCATTTGTGACTTACCCCTGTGGGAGCACAGGCCAGCAACTGAAACCGGATGCCTGGCACTGAGTGTGAACTTCTCTCAATCATGCAGACCATAAATGCACCTTTTTTTTTTTATCCTAGAGGTTTCTTGCCTTTGAATTTTATACATCTATGTATTCTTTTCTGATCTTAAGGATCATCAGGAAGGCCCCATCAGCAAGGCCTTGTCAGCATTTTGCTGTAGAGTTGGGAGATGGAAAAGAAAGTGAGTTAACACTAGAAAACTTCCTGGTGCCATGCAGGATATCAGGATTGCACAATTTTGTGGTGTATAATTCCATTCTAAGACTGAATTCAAACTTGTTTATTTAGTGACTTCCATGTAGGTATGACTGTAAAGATGTGCTTCACAGAAGGTACTGAATAGGATTTTATTGCTTTTAAGTGGCCCTACACTTTATGTTCTCCACAGCAAACCACCAAGATATTAAAGTACTCTGTGCACATCTATGCACACCCTTGAGATACATTGGTATGTAGAAGTAATGACTTTGCATCTCTAGAGTGTGGACCTCTAAACAATTTTCATAATAGCATTTTAACAATTCACTAAGAGCCTCCAATCTTTTTAGCAATAAAATCCATCACTTGCTCAGCATGTGGCCTTTAATGCAACAGTCTTGCTTAAAATCACTACTTATCCAGTTATTATTTTTTTCACATGGTTCACAGCCAGTGTCATAAAGTATAATGTCCACTTTCCAAGTAAATAAAAAAATCCTTCTGCCCCGGTACAGCCTGAGTCAGAAAGATACCCACTACCTCAGGTGGTCACTGCTAAGATGCAGGGAGCAACCCAGCTGGCAGTAGTAAGTGTTGCAGAAGAGCAATGAGCAGTCCAAGATGACAAGGTTGCATGAATAAGTTTGTTAAAGGGGAAATAGAAATTTTGGCTTGGAAACCATTTTGTCTAAGAGCCAGCACAATTCAGTAACAGCAAAGGGAAATGAAAGAACAGAGGAACAAGACCTAGATTATAGTAGTTCTCAGTCTGGAACTAGGGTAGATCCTAGAGCCTGTCTTAGTCAACATCTTGCATAAGTGCCTTCAGATTGCTCCTTCCACATGTTAAAATAAACAATAAAAATGACACAGCATGATTTTATCACTCCCCCTCCTCAACTTTTTTCCTCCCCCCAATATTTTCCTATAAGTATGCCCATGCATGAGATACTGTGTTTACCTGTCAGATTCTTGTATTCAGCCTGGGATCTGTAAATGGAAGTGAGGTGTTTGGGGTTTGGTGTGTGGGCTTTTTGGCTGTTTTTTTTTCTTGTATATGTGTTCATTATTGTCAATAATAAAATTGCTTCCATAATATTTTATGCCATAGTTACAAAAGATACAAGAATCCCACTTTTATGGCCACTGGCCATTAGCATTGCTTGTATGCAAGTTTAGGAGCTTTTACTTATTTCAGGCACCATATGTTTCATCATGTATTTTGCTTTGAGTACTGTGAAGTTATCCCCTGACCAAGCATTCAGATACCTTATTTGCATACAAGTTTTGGTTCTTCAGTGAAACAACTTACAGTTCAGGCCACAGGAAACAGGGCTGAGATTGGAGAGCCACTTGGATGGCAATTGTTCCCTTTGCTAATTGAATGGGAAATTTAAAACTCTAGTGCTTCACTATTCATTACCATCATCTGCCAACAGAGTGGCTGTTCATCTGTGTATTCTGAGCTCTCGCTCATTCTCTTTTTAAAAATTACATTGCTTTTGTTCTCACATTCTCCATTTGGCTAGAATAAACCTACTCAGCAGTATGTCAGAGCATGCCAGGTCTTCCCCAGATCACTTTTATGGTGGTAGGTTGATGTAAAAAGAAGTACTGGTCTGCTGTGGGAGCATTTATTAATGTATGCCTTGAGCCACTCTAATCAGACATGCTATGACTTTTTGTACTGTACAAAGTGCTGCAGGACATGAAAAGCAAAGCTTCTCTATAGTCACGCAAAGGCTCAGATCTGTAGAGGCTAAAAACTAGACAAATCCACTGAGGCATTTTACCAAGTCCCCTCAAGTGCATCCATTTTGCTCCTTGCAGTCTTGTTTGCCTGTGTTTTATGTAGTCTCATCCAGAACGTGTCACATCTGGAATTTTACCGCTCTCCTTGGAGGCCACCAGACCCCAGGGCATCTCACTGTTAGAACACCTTGGATGATACCTTCTGGGAACTGTGCTGTTTAACTACTGTGCTGCTTCTCTGGAGTGAGCCCTGCCTGCTCATTGTAACTGCAGAACTTGCCAATCTGCCAAATTAGACTTCCTTTTTTAAAATACGCTTGGGAGGAATTGGTTCAAAATATGGGTGTTATACATTGTGTGCTTAATTTTTTTAAGACATTTTTCAAATATACTATAATAGTATTATTTAAAATTTCATTATAAAATTAGTGTTCAGTTGTACTTGCCATTATCACTCAAACCAAACGTAATGCCATCTTTTTCATCAGTATGTGTAAAGAGTGGGGGACTCTGAAGAACCTCTGCCAAAGTAGCTCTTTCTACAGGTATGACTGCAGGCACATGCTTAAAACCAGGTATTGGAAAGCTTCTTCTAATGACAAAGGTGTGTAAACCAAGGGAGAGCAGTTTTCTTCTCTCTTCATCCTCCTTTATCCTTCTGTGGAAATAATTACCACTGAGCTGCAAAGCAGCTGTTTTCCCCTTTTGAGATTTTGGTAGAAGAGAAGTGTTTGGAAATGATAAGGTGGAACTATTTTCCTCATTTTGTAATTGGCAGAAGTAATGTATATGTAAGTGACTTATCAGTGGGACAACTGGGAAACGAATCCATTACATTTAGTTCCTCTTAGTAGTAATAAGAAGGATAAAAGTTATGCTAGCCTTTAAAGATCCTAATTAACACTTGTGGCTTTGCTGAACTGAGAACTTCACACAAATCCATGAATTAGAGACCTGATTGATTCAAAGGGGTAGGGGTGAGAAGGGCAGGGAGGTGTGTGTAAAACACGTAAGCAAAGAATGTGGTAAGGAAGCAGTACAACTCCATTATGGGGTCAGAGATAGAGGTGAAGACTGTGGGAGTAGAAAGGGGGAAAATCAGGATCATATGTCCTCTGCTTGAAATTTGAGCTTGAGTATCTGCTGAGGAGAGCAGTAGTGGACTAGGAGCCTGATGTGCTAAGCACAGCACAAACACAGAGCAAAAGCAGGTCCTTGGCTCAAGGGGCAGTGCAAGGAAATGTGGCCATGATGCTGTTCTCCTCCAGTCAGTCTCTGCGGGAGCATCTCTCTGTTTATACTTTCTTGTTTCTAGCACTCCATTGCTTCCTTTTGCTTCCTTTTCCTGGAATGTAGGAAACCGAGGAAAGGTCTCCAAGGTATACCGAACTCCAAAATGAAATCAGCTCAAGAAATTTCAGTAGAAGCTCATTTGAATTGTTCTTTAAAACCTCCAGAATGGAATGGATTCTATTTCCAGATCCCTTCCAACTTGGGCAATTCAGTGGTTCAGAGATTCTAATCTCCACGGTCAGGGTTGTTTTTGCCACTCCTGTTTTCCTTCTCATGAGCCAGTGGGTTGTCTTTATGCTGCTAGTTTGTCACTAACTCTAAATGTCACTGATATGCTATATAGTTGTGGTATCAGGGATGCCTGAGCTTATTACTGCACTTGACCAGGAGATTGCTAGGTAATTCAGATTGCATTCTCTTCACTTGACTAAATGAAGAAAGAAGACCCCTTTTGCTCAAAGGTCAAAAAAAGCAAAATTTTAAGGTCACCTCACAGAAGTTGTAGCTGTAAGCTACAATTTTTTGAATTTTAGGTTGAAAGTCAGCCAAAACCCACAAGAACATTTAATCAGAAACAAGTTAATTTATTCCCAGCCTCATGTAGAGGCAGGAATTTTGTAACCTACATCTTCATTAAGCGTTTTGGTTTCTGCAGCAGTGAAGTGCTCTGCTACTGTATTGTTAATGCTGCTTTATTTAGGCAATTCAGTAGCCTTAACTCACTGAAAAGCAGGAAAGCTCATGCAGTTTTCTCCACCTGTAGCAGAGATTTGGCACCTTCATCTTAATGAGTAAGCCTGTGGTGTGGGGATAGTGAAAAACTGGAAATTGATGAATTAGGGATTTCCTCTTCTGTGTGGCAAATTACAGAACAAGCCCATCTGCCTTACGTTAAACAAATGCTTCCTATTGGAAGAAATAATTTTTAGCGTGTGGGCATGAGTTGTCTGTAATTCTGTGAATTATTTCAGTTCAACTGCTCATGGCAGCAGAGGTCAAAGGACAGTGATACCCATTCTCTCAGTCCATATGCTGCTCTACCACTGCCAGGCCCTGGGGACATGTAATTTGCAACCACACAAATACTTCTTGCATCATCTCTCCTGGCTCTTGGAATTACCATCAGGATGAAACCTAAATGTCTATGTCTCATATAGCTAGTCCAGTTTGCTGGACAAACTGTTATTATTGAGGGTTATAAAAGAGTCAGAATAGCTGATGGTTTGAATTCAGTCCATCGAAGCCAGATGAATTGGTCTCAGGACTTCATTGTTTTTTCTCAAGAGTTTAAGATGTAGTTCCCAGCTGTTGAACACAGTCTTGTGTATTTCAAATGCCATAGAAAGGTGAATATCCTCCCATCATTATCTAACAACTATATTGGTATTTAAATCCCACCTCCAAGAAAACAGCATGATGAATTGTAATTTTGTGTTAAAATCTGAACTGCTTAATGACTTTGTTGCTCTCTGAGGGACGCCTCTTTGCTGTCATGAAATTGCTTACTGAAGTGGAGTTAAATTTTCCTTCTGCATAAATGCAGTTTCCACTGTGTGGTAGGTCATGTAGATTAAGAAACATTTTCAGAAAGCTGAAAAACCACTCAGAAGGTTTATTCCCTGCGGTTGCTATAAGGGCTGACAGAGTTGCCAACCAGGCTTACCTGTGAGCATCTTAATGAGGGCAATGAGAACAGGATCTCGATGTGCGTCATGCGGCACAGCACAGTGACGGAGGCAGTCAGGCCTCATCGAGATGTGACAGCTGCCTTTGTATTTATAAGAAGAATCTGGAAGAAAATATAGCTGTTCATGATGTTTGCCATTATTTGGTTGCAGTCATTAAGTGTTTATTAGCTTGGGACTACTGCTCTAAATATGACTGATTGTCTCATTAAGGA
Source organism: Cettia cetti (assembly GCA_013401135.1). Classification (NCBI taxonomy): domain Eukaryota; kingdom Metazoa; phylum Chordata; class Aves; order Passeriformes; family Sylviidae; genus Cettia; species Cettia cetti. The sequence goes on from VZUI01089262.1 coordinate 114,981, forward strand.
AAATGAGTCAGTGAGAATATTTTTTAATCATTTGCTATTTAAGTGGTGTCACTGTTAGCAGGTAGCTGTTAGTGGTGAAATAAAAGGACTTTTGGGTATGAAAGCACAGCGGAGATGCAGGAAAGAAATAAATTCTCAGTGGTTACAGGCATAGGCCAGTATTTTTGGTTCTTTATTCTTACCTGTGACACTGATTCCCTCTGTGAAGATGGGTAAAGCACTTCACTTCTCTGTGCCCCACCACAATTTGTGGGAAGCTACCGCAAATGGCAAGTGGCAGCTACTGCAGGGATGCTGAGAGCTGCATCACTACATACAGCATTTTCCATGGTTGTGTCTGAATTGCCCCACAAGTTTTTAAAAAGCAACTATTAGTCATTGTGTTCCTTTTTCTAAAGACCAAGAAATGGAGCAGTGATTACTTAAAGCTGCAACATAGCAACTACCAGTGATAACTACCTGCTAGCTTCCCTCATTGCTTTTTTTCCACCTTCGGGGGGGAAAAAATCCTCAGTGGGGGAAAAAATTTTTGCGTGTGTGGGTCTAACTGTGACTTCAGACACAGGTTATTCACAGAAAAATTACTTTTATATGTTGTCCTGAAACTGGGAAAACCTTGACAATGTTTAATATTTAAATAGATTTTGTACTGTACAAGGACCACCAGATTTGATTTTTTTATCACTTGCAAGCAACATTGTACAGGGACTCATGTCTCCACAGAAATCTGACATCTGAGAAAGAGGCATGGGACAGAGGTGTGGGAGAAAAAAGTCCAGCTTTATGGATTTCATATTATGGTGTAGCAATTCTAGTAAGAACAAGAAAGTATTTTTAAGGAAACTTGGTTCAGTAAGTTGTCAAGGCCTTCCTGAAGGTTTTTAGAGCGTGCGTTCTTCTAGTTACTAAACTCTGAATATTCAGTTTGTGTTTATATAGAAAATTCATTTTAATCATATTAATAAAGATAACACTTGATGCTGTGAGAACGGCATCTCTTGGCCTGTAGTGGGAGCATAAATTCCCTTCCTCGGCTGATTTAAAATGAACAAGGGCAGGAAACTAATAAAGCACTTTGATTTCCTCAGCTGCAGTGCCCGTTGCTGGCTTCAGCATCGATCTGTTCCTTTCCCAGCTCAGGAGTTAGGGCTGGTGATAGATCAAGGTCATCTTTGAGGCTAGGCCCTTCAGCGGGATTGGTTCCTCTGGCCCACTAGTAGAAATCAACAGCATTTCCACTGCTACTACTTATAAGCCTTGGTATAAAACACCTGTATTGGAGATCAAGTTCAATGTCGTTGGCAAATCAGCAGACAAGAGTTTTCACATTTTGCTTCCCTTAAAGAAACACTAATTAAAGCTTTCCAATTGCATAAATATTTATATTCTTTTGGTATTGTTACATTGCATTTTGTGAAAGAGGACAATTGGAAAGAAGAATAATTATGAGAAAAGAGAGGTCTCTTTTCCCTTTTGCATGCCTCCTTGCCCACCCCTTCCCCAAAAGAAAAGGTTGCTTAATATACAGCAAGGCACTCAGCAACAGAGAGGATCTCCTGCCATCTTTCTGTGCACCTGTACTCACACAAATGCACTTGCATTTGGAGGTTTCTGGAATATGGAGAATATGGAGGTTTCTGGAAACACATAAAGCTGTGGAAAAGGTTTTCTTAGTAGAACATGAAGTTGAAGGATCTGGGATAGATAACACTAGAGCCATGGCTCAAGGACGCCTGGAAGATGGCGTCTGAAACAATCTGGATTTTTGAAGGCTGTAAGATGCCAAAGCAATTTTGTTCCTTTTAAGCAAATCCTGTCTTGCCTCAATGTTAGTTTTGGCTGAGGCAATGTCTGGCCCTGCTCAGCCAGAAGACAACACAGTATAAATCTGTTATATTAAGTGGGGATACATGTCTTGCTATTGAAGAGCATGAACTGTACATGACAGTTCTGTTAAGCAAAGGGATTGAAGGGTTGTCAGACTGTAAAGGCTACAATGAGAAGTTGTAAATTCAGTGTGGGGAAGAGGCAGGGCTGTCTGATTACATCTGCAACATCCAAAGGATTTTCAGTCCTTTTCAAATGCCAGTAGAAGTCAAAGAGCCAGGGATCCTGCAGTGATGCTTTAACCTCCTGCCTCAGTTCTTTTGTTTCAGGCTTAATGAAACATTTTAAATTAGTCACTAACAAACCAAGAAACAGATATCACCACGAGTCTTACAGATGCACGAATCATGATTGCATGTAACCCTGATGATAAGGAAACAATAATTAACATCTGTTATAAATAAGAATTGTTTGGTTGCAGGAGAGTGCAGGGAATTACAAGCTTGAAGACAGCTCTGAGCTGTGTCACATTTGGTGGGCTTGGTGGGTGAAGTTTTTTGTCCCTTGTTCTCACAACGTGAGACAGAATGAGGGAAAGGTCCACTGGGGGTGGGAAAGTCTGACACCTACAATGTTCAGAGTCCCACATTAATGATGGCTTTTAGATGAGCATGAATAAAAATACCATTGTCATATACTTCCAATTCACAGAAGCCTCCTGCAACTGTTTTAGCAGTTAGCTCATAAATTCAGCCTGTTTATGCCAGGAGCACGAAACTGGCTCCTGCAGTCGGAGCAGGAATTGCTGCAGTGTCCGCAGGTGTGTGGTTGGCTGCATGGAGACAGGGTTATGTGTGCATACAGATAACTTACAGGGTGTAAAGCACAGAAATGCTCCTAGCAGTGGTCTCAGAGTCTCTTCAGCTGCTGGAGAGATCCACCAGCTTCCCTGGAGAAACAGCAAGAATCAGCTTTTGTGAGTGCCTCCCAGCCAGAGACAGTCACAGGAGAGGATGAGGAAATGTGTGCTGCTTTGGGCTGCAGAAGCTTTTAGCTTCAGTGTGGGCTTGCTGTACTTCTGGAGATGAAGCCTGAGGGCTTTCATTACAGCTTTTTGCACAATTACAATTTGTCTAATAGCTGTGTATGCTGCTGTAACAGCAAATCTTTTCAGCTTCCATGTCTTTGCCATTTGATAAATATGAATCTCCTTTTCTTTAAACAGAAGATTGGCCTCTGTAAACCTAATACAATAATTTGTGTAATAAGTTCATTTAAATTCCTACCATGTTTTATCAAGTTGCTTCTTTATCTTTACACTGCAGTTCAGGTTTTATATTTTAATATATCAATAGAGAAATGGAATGTGGGGAAAGAAAGTCATCTAGCTTGTTATCTGCAAAGGTTTTTGAAAAGCAGTCACATTTAAAAAACGTTTTAATACACTTTTGCAAAACTTGTGGTATAAGGATGAGCTTAGAAAAATCTCATCTGAATTGTAATTCCTGCATCGTCACCAATTCTAGAGATATAGAAAAGCAATTCTTAAATAAGAAGCATGAAGAGAACCAAAATGTGTTGTGCCTCTCTTTTTGCCAATTCACAGAAGTAATGTGGCTTTGTTGTTTCCTTTGCCTCTAGTTATCTTCCAGCCAGAGTTCTGGTCTTTTGATTCAGATTGTAACTACAGCCAAGAAATGACCTTTAGAGACTAATATTTTGGTTTATCATTTGAACTATTGTAACAAGTGACAGGTAATATTTATGAAAAGGGAATTCCATGTTCTGTGATTTAGGTTCCTGCCCATGGATATTGTGTAACATCAATTTCCCTTTCTACTTGAGTCTTTCAAACCCAGAAGTCGCGGCTGAACACAAAATGCTGTAACACATGAAAATTACAGCGGTTTAGTATGTTATTTTCTGAACATTTTCTTGTACATTCTTGTGATTAATGTATATTTTCCCCAGCTTTGATGGGGTACAGTGAGGTGTATTTTTTGTGAGCTGCCAGCCCTAGAAACTATTGATATATGACTGTTGTTGGCCAGAAGATTTGCTTTTTGCCAGAAAATGTTGTGTTAATTACTGTGTTTGAACTGTATTATCAGTGTAGATCGGAATTATTATTTTCAAGATGGTATGGGAGTGTTTGTGCCTTTTTCTAGTTTCTGTGGTGGAAAGACTGGAAGAGGGGGATTAATACAGGTTGGGGGACAGCCCTGTGACAGCAGGAGGTTTGGACACTAGAGATTGTTGAAAATTCCTATTTAGATGTCCTCAAATTGCATATCAACCTAAAATACTCTTGCTTACTTGAAGAGAGTCTTACTTGAAGAAGATACCCAGCCTGCAGGGAAATGAAGGGAAAGTGCAGTGAGGGCAGCAAATACTTAAAGCAAGAAATATTTGCAAAGCTTGGTTTAGTTTAAAACTAAGATCAGTTTGCTGAAAACAAATTATACCAGCTTCAGAGGCAGGGCATTCCTGCTGTTCTACAATAAATTTTAGAATATATTTGACTGGGTTGAATCACTTGAGAATACCCACCCAGTGTGTGCACATTGAAACTAGGATCAGTTTGGGAAAGGAGATAATCCAAGTTACTGCAAGTCAGCTTCCATTCCTCTGGAGACATTTCTGACTTTGTAAGCTGGGGCAAGGCTCTTTAATCTGAATTCTCTTTCTCAGTCTCGGTCCCACTGGAGTCTGTCTAATCAAGAGCAGCTCAGGCTCTGGGACTGCTGCAGGGCACCTCCAGCCCCATGGCTCTTCCTGGCTGCCCGCAAACACCTCAGGTGCTGTAGTCTGTGGTCTCCTGGCCTCTTCTTAATCTCTGACCTGCAGCTGAGGTGCTTGTGTTTGGTGAACTAAATGCACTGAAACATATTATTGTGTCAGAAGGTGCAATAATATTTTAGCAAGTGAACAGTATAAAAATTGAAACTGTTGGTGAGAGCAGTTTTTCTTCAGTCAGGCATCCCTTCTTTGTATAAAAACATCAGAGATTTTCTGATTCTGGAACTAAAATGGACTAGTCCATTATTGATAGCATCTCACTTAGCTCTGTCTCCCAGGTGATTATGGGTATTAGATTTTTTTTGTAAGGTGTCAGCTGGTGTAACAGAGAGCTTTAAAAGCATTAGCAACACACCCAGTCCTCAAAAAGGGAACCCAGAAACAACCCTCCTATCTGAGCCTGTTTCTGCAGACATAAAGTAACCACCTCCGTTTGGTGTGAAAGATGTAAACAACTATCTTTTCATCAGGAATTGATTATATGACAATTCAGAAAAAACCTCAAAATGGGTTGCTTTCTTCAGTACAGCAAGATGGCATTGTTACTATGACTTCTGAGTTGTTGAGTAGCTAGGAGCTACCTATCAGACACCTGATTTAGATTAACAAATCAATAAACCACTGCAAAGAAATAATTCCAAGGTTTAAATTTTTGTTTTATAACTAACAACTTCCTTTTAATTAAACAGTAGAGGATTCACAAGCTAGAAATCCAGGTAAGTATGACAGAGGAACCTGAGCAAAAGTCTCCTGCCTCACAAGAAAGAAAGCAATAGTTTTCTTTTCCAGAGGAGACAGTGGGAGTAATCGGGTACACAGCCCCGTGTCTACAGGACCCCACCACAAATATGGTAACAAACTCAAAATCCTGGGTCTTGCAGAAAGTCTCCATAAACAAGCGTTGGGCCATACTTACTATAAATGTATGATAGTCCTTAACAAACATCACTGGTGATGGGGTGGAGCAGCAGCCTGAGTGAGGACCACAGATAAAGGCTGTCCCTGGCATTTGTGCAGCACATGTCCCTGGCCAGTGGAGTGCTGGGCAGGGGATATCACTGCTCACACTGCTGCTGCTGAGCTGCACCTAGGCAGAGCAGACACACTTGTATCCAAACTTCTCCTCTGGAGAACTGTAAGAAGGGAGCAGCGCAGGCAGAGGTCAGGAAGGGTAGAGCTGCTCTCCATCTTGACGGGCAGTGAGATTTAGCCTTACAGCAGAGCTCCTGGTGATGGGTGGTGGATCTAGCCAGGGGCGGGCTTCTTCCTCAGTGGATGCTTGGGTTGCATTCTGCATTCATTTTTGTCTTTCCAGATTCATATCTAGAATTCCAACCTGAATTATTCTCTTAATTTTTCTGCTCTGAAGCCCATTGGGTCAGGGAGGGACTGGTGGGGGCAGGAGAAAGCAGAGAAAGAGGAAGGCAGGTGATTTCAACATCTGCAGATCCCAGAGCAGGGTGCGAGCTGCTGCATGTGCTGCAGACATTGCAGGGACCTCAGGGGAACTGGGGGGGCTCCCACCATTCTGCCCTGCCTTTGGGGAGGGTCTCTGGGGTTAGAGCAGAGCTACACACACCAGCTCATGGCATCAAAGCCAAGGCTTCTCCTCCAATCATGCCAACCATGGAGTATGGCAATGAATGATGCTGCTTTAAAGTCTAATTTATACAACCCTCCCACATTTAAAAAATAATGACATTGGCAATTCTGTGCCATTTTAAGCTCTATGTAAAGTCAGACTGAAGCAGGAAACATGTTGCTGAATTCTTAGCCCTTTCCTGTGGTGAGGCATTACTCCCAGGCCATTGCAAGTTACCTGTGGGCAATAATATTGTCAAGCAAACTTAAAAACCAAAGAGATAGAATGTAGAGAAGTGGTTGCTATTATTGCATGCAAAGCCTCAGTCAGTATCACACAAGGAAATCTAAAACAGCCAGTGGAAGTTCTGGGTGGTGCTGAAAGGCTCTGTCCCCCCACTACTCCTGTAGCTATACAGGCTGTGGATTTGGAAGCTCCTGTTTCTGCTTAAGGGCTGCTTTGTTCTTTGAGCTCTCTCTGGGAAAATGCATCCTCACTACATTTATGAAAGATAGAAACCCTTTCCTCACTCTCATGTGTATTTCTTTTACACTGATTTTCTGAATATTTTAAATTATATAAATTCTGTTTAGAAGCACGAACTATTTCTAATGTGTGGTTCTTTGCTCTTACAGTTCCTATGGTTTCTCTTTTAGGATGACTTCGGTGAGGTTTCAGCATCTTTCAGATTACTGCTATATTTTCTATACTTTTATGAAGTGTTTTTCATATGTCTTCCCAGCACCTAATCAAACTTTAACTTGCCATAATAATATAGATGACATTCCTTATTTATATGATTTACAAAAAAAAATAAATGTGGTCCATTACCCTCTCACTTAGCATTTTACTATTAACGCAGGGATTATTATAGTCACATGGTTGCCTGACTGTCCTGTATTTCACTTGTTTATGACACCTGAGTCAATTAAAATGACAGATTTTTCATTGCTGCTAATTAAATTTATATCATAATCATTGGCAGTTGTTTCTGATGTTTTTTTCATTATTAATTCTGTCGATAAAAAGTTCTAGTGCTAACTATTTCCTCCAAGAATTACAAAGTCTAAGCCTCAGCAGAGGGAAGAAATACTTGAATATAAAATGGTTTTACTATCAATTTGGAGGTTTTAATTCTTGGATGGTGGTTTGAGAGTCAATCATTTCACTCAGTTTATGGCTTTGGTTTACGCAGTAATTTTCATCACTTAAGGAAAGTAATTATGCCAAATGCCTCAAAATGAATCTATATTTATGTCCATTTGCAATACATTTATTTGTAGCTGTTAGGCAATTAAAATGTTTTTAGACAGACACTTCAAAACAGAAAACTTGCAAACCTTCTGCTTCCCACCCTCCTTCCAAAACCATCTTTAGGAGGGGCACACCTTCATGCAGGTGAAGACATGTCTGTATGTGTGTCTCTGTGCTTGCTCACCACCTGCACCAGGCTAGGAAGTTCCAGGGGATCCACTGCAAGTACAACCAGATCCTTCAGATACTTCCTTGTGCTTTCATGGCTTAGCAAAACTCCAAAATGTGCTCCAAACTCAAAGAAGTATGGGGGAACTTCATTTTCCTCTGTCTTCTAGTACTGCAGTCACAAAATTAGTGATATTATGTAGAAATGTTATATTGGACTGAAGTTATCTTTTCTCCTTAACAGACTGTTTAGGAGACAGATTACCAGCATGGCTGAGGAGCTGGTAAATCCAGATCACATCCATAGTAGATATTATTTATGTTATTTGTTGAGTGAAAATGATAAGCAATGGTTCATCAGCCTTTTAAAACTGAAATGTAATTTTTGTGAACAGTAGCACTCTTGTAAAATATTTTTACAACTGTGAAATGGTTTGTACCTTTTTTATGAGATATCTGCCAGTGTGTGCATACAACTATTCTAATAAAGACATTTTCTGAAAGGCTCCTTTTTTGGGACCTGACCTGGCCTTAGCTTGGCAACTTGCCACTTCAGGAGACCTCTTGGTTCAATAATTCTCAGCTTTGTGTGAACAATTTCCTCCAAGTGTTTAACCACCCCCAGGGTGGAAAAATATAGTAGCTGATCAGACCTTTTCTGTGGTCCTAAAGATACTATCTCAAAGCTGCACAGGTTATTAACTTAGCAGTTCCGATCTTGTCATGGACAGGCAATCAAGATTTGTAACACTGCAATGACAGATGAAAAGTACACAGTGAATCCAAATACTGTCACCTGGCTGGAAAGATACACAAGTACACAAGTGCTGTGTGATGTTTGAGGCTACCATGGGAGATTTAACTCTTAGTTTAAATTTGGAACAAATTAGCAGTGAGCAGTATGTACTTCCTTCCACCACCAGTAAGTCCAGAAGCGTAAGTAACTGAGAGCAGGAAAGTGCTAGTGTTGGTGCCTATAAATTCTGTCACCTTCTGTGGCAGAGGTTAACCTGCCCTCCTGTCACAGAAAACCAAAACACCCTTAATTAGTGTTTTGAATTTCAAGAGGTAAAAACAGAAGGTGTCCTCTGGTAATGTAACATTGTATAGGAACCTTTCCTATAGGATGGAATTTTAGAGGTAGATGTGTCTGTCTGAACAGTTTAGAATTATCTGAATTTCTTGCTTCCTGGTTGGCTACCTAGAGACATGATCTCTAGGAAGGTTCCTACAAAGCGACTGCTTAGCTGAAATCAGTGCAGGTTGATTAAGCACACCTTGTCTCTGGGTGTGGATAATATTGGGGATTTACTTTCTTCTCTGCTCCTTGCCCTTTTTTTAAATTAGGCATGCTCTGGGTATGAGCTGGGTTTCCCAGGATCTCAGTGGTCTTGATGGATGTGCAGGTAAGAAGATAGTAGTCTTGTCAGTTCAAGAATTGCCTTTCAGACTCTGTAAGTATAAAATCAAAAGTTTCAAAAATCTTTGAAAAAGATTTTTAATGAACAAAAGATAAATATTAGTAAAGACTGCCTGCAAATAAGTATGTGAGAAAGTATTGGAGAATGTTCCTGATAGGAAGCTAAATTTAACAGTCAGGAAAGTAATCGCCTCTCTAAAAATCACTTGACTTGCTAGAGTATATATTAAAAAAATATAATTATAATATAAAATAAAATATATTATTTTAAGTCTATTTTAAATAGACTTCAAAATAAAGTCTATTTAACTTAGTAATGTGTAAGTGGTGCTATCAGTTGTATGTACAGTATTATATGGCATAAAAGAAATACATTCTATGCTATTAAATCTATGAACTTTTTTTTAAATTTAGTCTTTTGAAATAAGAGAGGTATTGCATATAGCAGGACAAACTATGGAGAGGAGGTGAAAGGAGAAGGAGAAAGGTTATAGAACTAAGCTGGTCGAAGTTAGCACAACTGTCTTGCAATTCAGACAGTAGCACAGTAGACAGTGTTTGAAATTGTGTGCATTTGAGAGTAAAGCTAAACTTTCCTTGACTAGAAAGCCAGCTGTTGGGAGTGCAGATAGCACATGTCTTAGAGTTTTTTGCCTTTCAGATGAAGATTGGTGATGGCTCTTGGGTATGACTGGCTGGATAAATACTGTACTTTTGTGGCAGTATAACACTTTGGGATTTTTCTGTGTTTAAAATTAATCACAGGTTTGGGTAGTTCTGAGTTAAAACCCAATTATTATACAAGTGTATCTTGGGTCCTCTGAGCCCTTGGTTTTTCCAGCCTGGATTAGAAGATCTCCTTGCAGCTTTATTTATAACAAAGTACCAGAGAGATAATTGAAATACCTGACAAGCAAGAGAATAGGGGACATACTTCACAGTTAAGTTTCACTCTAAGTGACACTGCTTCTCCTTTTGGATCTAAATTACACACAGGCCACATAAATCTACTTCAGTCCAGCTATTACAAGATCCTATTATAAATCCTATAAGCAGACCTGTTTTTTAATTCATCCAGTGTGCTTACAAGTTAAGCCAGAACCTACTTTTTTTCCTCTCTCCAAAAGTACACTAGTGCTTGACATAACAGATTATGGTCTCAAGTTTGTCGTCTAAAGATATAAGAGGGTTGGTTGTCCTTTTCTTTCTCCATGTAAATATTAGGAGAATAAACTTCCAACTTCATGGTTCCCAGCCCTTTGAGCTCATCCTCTATCTCCAGGAAATCAGGGAGTTGTGCAAATATCAACTATGACAAATTTGCTGGTTTTGCATCTATGCTAAAAGCTTTGTTTTTCCCCACTGTTTCCTTTTTTTTTTTTTCTTGGCAAGGGGGAGCACATAACCCAGTTGCAGCTTCTGAAATCCATCTGCATGCAGTGTGGTCTTGAGAGTATTTTCTCTAGGTAATGTTCAGTCTCTGCTAAACTACCCTCACTGCTGACAACAGGTGTCAGCAGCAGATTATCCTTGTAGAGGAAACAGAGCTGGAGGAAATTACAGATTTTTGACAGAGATGACAATAGGGCAACCAGCAAATACTTTTTACTCCTAATGTGAAATCTATGAAAGCTAATGCTTCTGGCATCCACATCTCAAGGTTAGTGGCAATCAAGAAAATAGGGAGAAGAGCAACTCAGATAATAAAGCCAACTGTCTTACAAATGGATGCTAAATTGTCTGTGAGTCCTCAGTTTGGAGAGAAGGTTGATCATGTTTGATGAAGGCAGTGGATAAAATGAGTGCAGTGTTACTATTAGGATCTAATTCTTTTTTTCATGTGGCTCTGCTGCCTTTATTACTCTGGATTATCTATTAGTGCTTGCATCCTCAGGAGGAACAGATACAGATGCACTTGTTTTTAAAGAAGTATGTGAACTTCCCTTAAACAGGGAAGAAAATCTGTGTTGAGTGAATTTAACTTAAGGAGAAGCCAATAGTTCTCTCCCACAGAATGCGATACTAAAAGAAAAAAAAAAAAAAAGAGTTTTCAAGTTTCCTGAAGTTTTTCAAGTGTGTTCACTTTCCAACAAAGTCCTCATTGTCCCTTTGAAATAAATTTCACAATCCTAGCAGTGCAGGAGTTTCTTAATCAGTTGACATTGTAATTGTTTTAGGGTAATCTGTTTTCACATGCAAATTCAGTTCAAAATGCTGAAAAGGGATTCATGTAGGCTGCCAGAAAATGCATGGGAAACACACTGCAGCTTTTCCAAAACACTTAAGCAGAAGAAATTCTCAGGCACTGGGGGAAAAACTCCCACTTGCAAAATTTTTGTGCCAGAAAAGTCTGTATCAAGGGCAACTACCCCCACCCCCAAACCAATATATACAGTGAGAACATGGTACAAATGTGCTACCAAACAGTTATATATATAAAAAAAACAAAGACAGCAAAGTTGTGGATTGAGTCCTTACATGTGTTCCTTCCTTTCAGGTGTTCTTTATTGTTGTGCATACTGTGATCTTTAGATTACGTGGTATAATAGAAGAGAGGCATAATGTAAATGAAGAACTAAATTGGAAAATATAGATTGGCTATCTTAGGCTGTACAAACACAATACATTGAATATATTTGTCCTTTAAAAATTATTTTAAGAAATGCAATGTATATAGTCTGAAAGGTCCATATATCCATGATAGACCATGAGGTGATGAAGAATGGTGTGTCTTTCTTGGTGGCTGTAGCAAAAGCAGGTGTGGTGCAGCCTAAAACCTGGGAGCTCTCAACCCTGTGTGTTCCTATGAGTAATGTTGCTTCTGCAGGGAGGCAGCTGAAGTGTCTGGCATTTAGGTTCCCTCTCCTGGTTCAATTTAAGGCCCTGTCCATTAGCTTGTGTGGTGAGATGGTGTAATGAAAAACCCTGAATTACTTCTTATGTAGTTAGCACATCTGCAAACCACCCCTCTTTGAAAGGTCTGTTAAGGTACGTCTGCTCCCCAAATAAGCTGTTCAGAACATAAGCAGGTTCTTGAAGTTAAATGCATACTTAAATGCTCTACTTAATAGGAGTGGTGAGGGTATGTGCTTCCATGCCTTTCTAAATGAAGATCTACTGATGACTTTGTCACTGGGCAGTTAAACAGGTAGTGCTCAACACTTCACAAACCTTGTATTTGCCACCCTCTGTAATGTCATTGTCTATACAGCCATGAAAGTGCCACTGTCAGGCATAATGTGAAAACAATAACAATCTTTAGTTTCTCTAGTGTTTTTTGAAGGCTTCATGAGGGAACTGTACAAGTAAGGAAAGACACTGGTTTAAAAGCAGAATTAAAACTCCAAAACTAACTTTTTTGCTAGCTTTTCTCATATCTGTGGCAGGTGATTCCCTCTCCCTCCAGCTTTATGAACTGGTTTGAGTGCTGAAAAGCATGCCTTAAATATGAAGTAGCATGAAACTATCAGCTGTAACATTACTGTGTTACGAGGGGCAGTTGGAGAAAGGATAATAACTTGCTCTATCATGTCCATACCTTTAAACATGCTCTTTTCCAATCAGTGAAAGGAGTCCTTTAAAATAAAATAATGAAATCCCTCAAGTCTGAGTACCAAATAGATTTAGAATTATTACCTTCACAGTCACCTAGTTCTTGCAGTTTTGTCTAGACATGTGTATTGATCAGTGTTTTAGAGAGTGCAGGAGTGGGTAGATTTCTGGTCAGACCCTTCACCACTGCTTTGTGTTCTTGCATTTTGTGTTTTACTGCATGAAAGGGAAGAGAAGTCATCCATGAGCTCCTCTTTGTCATCTAGGTCTCAAGTGGAGAGGACCCCATGGACCATGGCAGTGTGGCAGTCTGCCATAACTGCTGGGTTCAGGAGCACAGCAGCATTTAATCGGATCCCTTTATAGTCTCTGGCCTCTGCGCTTCACTTTATTCACTTGTAGGAAATGGTTTGGTGGAAAATGTACTCAGGACCCTATTGTCACTTTCATAGTTGTACTTATTCTAGAAGAATATATTTAATAACCTATGGGCATATTTATGGCTGAATCTCCAGTTCTGAAAACTCCCAGCTCTTTTTTAGAGCTGATCTGCAGAAGAGTGACATTGCTTCCAAGCTGTGCTTCTCTGTGTTCACCTGAAATAAGCACCATTTCTGCCAAAAGGTTCCTACTCCTCAGTAAGTGTGGGCATCTCAAAACCAAATGTGATTGCTTATGGCTCCTGGTATAGCTGTAAATGTTTTCTCATTGTTCAGCCTACTGTGTGCAAGGTACAGTGCATAATTCCATTGGAAAGGCTCTAAAATCATATATTCCCTACATAGAATCTTTCCAGACATTTGCTTCCGAGTGTGCATTTTGTCCTTAGTCCTAAAAGCTTTAACTCCACATCCCACTAAGAGCAGGATTTTGTGGAGACTGCTAAGAACTGTAAAATGTGAACAGCATACAATTTGGAGATGGAGAAGCTTATTTTTCTGTTGGTTCCTATGTAGAGCAGAGCCTGTTCTCCCTGAAGAACTGCAGGGTGCAGAAGGTGTGCATTTCTCCCTCAGGCTCTCCTATCATGATGCCTGGCCTCACCTTGGTGGTAGTGCCCTGAGGGGGTCATTCATCAGCTGGGAACTGGAAGATCTCATCTGTATTACAGTGGTGTTTTGCTTGGTGCTGATACTTCTAAACCTAAAGCAGGACTAATGGGAAGAAAATGGTACAGGTAGACCAGCTGCCATATGGGAAATTATTTGCTGTAATGCTGCAGTTACACAGAAGGAAGAAATAGCCAGTTACTTTTGGATTGCCTGTTTTTTTGGTATGAGAAGCATATTTGTAACCTGCCTTCTCAATACAGTGATGTGATAAGAATAAAAGGCAGTTTCTGAATTCTATTCTTATGCCAAATTTTATGTGATATTTTGAAATTGCTCACTTGTTTTAAAGAGCTAGAAAATGTTTTAGAGTTATTTGAGGGAATTATGCAGGAGGCAAACCAGCATCTACCCAGCAAAATAATTAAGTTGTTCAGCTGTAAAGAACTTCTAAACCCTGCTCCCCTCCCATCTTAGGAAAAAAAGGAATGTAGAACTTGGTCTTCTGTGGAACTGAAGTTCAGAAGTGCTTGGATTTATTGCTGCTTCAGGCTTGTCCGAATCTGAACTAATCCTAATAAAACCAACAGGATTTGATCAACAAGAAATAGGAATCGTATGGTTCTAAATCAGAACCTATGACATTTAATTAGTGCAGGGACCATAGGCATGGAATGTTTATTGTATGTAATGGAGCAAGGGCAGAACATCCACCCACAAGTGGGAAACTGAGGCTGCACGCTATGGTCAGTGCTGCAGGGCTCGGTACAGTTCAGCAGGACACAGTGCCACAGGTTCATGCACAGCTGACTTCAGGTAAAAATCCTAGAAATCTCAGTGCATGATGAGCCCAGGCATCCCTGTATCTACTTGGTGCATGTATCCTGAGCTGTAGCTTGTGCTGATTCAAGTTTAGAGTACTTTGGTGTAAGTCAATGAAATGCTGTCATGTGCCATGACTATGGCAGAATAATTTCTACTGTTTCAGTACTTTTTAAAAATGTGTTACCAGCTATTTCTAATGAGATTGGTGCATATTGTGTGAGGAGCTTGCTCTACTAGGTACTTCTTAAAAAAATTTGAGCTCCCAAAAAAAAAGTACATAGATTCAAAGCACAGTAACTCAGATAACAAAATCAATCTTTTTAATATGGCAGCTACGTTTGGAAAAATTTTCAGTAGTTGTGCAAGTTTCCCTACAAAATCCAAATGGAAAAAAACATTGATGGAAAGTTTTCTCTGAAGTTCATTTGTGAGAAGATAAGGCTTTGATGAAAGAAGCTTCTCTCTGCTCAGAGGTGACAATAGTAAAAAGAATGACCTAATTTCAGCAACTCAGAAGAAAAAGCCCTAATGTCAGCTGTCCCCAAGAGATGTGAACTTGGAGCTTTGGGAATTCTTACAAGTGCACTCTCTCCAAAAATTAAAGAATGTTTCTGTTACAGATTTCAATGCTGGCAGACTTTAAAAAATGTTCTCTGCTCTTTTGGACTCTGCTTAGCTGACAGTTCTGAACTTTTTCTTTTCAAGTTCCTGGATTATCTACACAGACAAAAAAAAAATCAAAATCTTATGCTATTGTATTAGCTCTTTGTACACACCATGGGAAACCACCTGGTTTTAACCAGGATATGAGCAAAAGTCAGGTATTCATAAGATCTATTTTCCCCATACTCTCTCATATGAGTGAATGGAAAGGGACTGGAGAATAGCATAAACTTACCATCCACCATGAAAATCCTCTAAGCTAATTTGACAAATTAATCCTGTTTTTTCTAGGAATTTCATTCCTGGTCTTAACTTTGATTTATCCATGCAAACCTTATGACAGTTTATCTGACATGGTGCTAATAGACAGTCTGGAACAATTCTATCTAGTGTATATTTTACAGTGTGTTTGGTTTTGGTGTGATTTTTTTTTTTTCTTTAAAACTAAAATGACCATGTGACAAGTTGGCTGACATCTTAGGAAATAACTGGATGGTTAAACAACGTTGGCATTGAAGTCTTGCTCCTAAAGTTTTAGATTACTGTGAAAATGATGGAATATTGTTTTTGTGGTTAACATAAGAGCTCCTTACTATCCCTGCAGTGATATTGCCACAAAGAAACAGGTATATTTTTCTCCTCTGGTTTTGTCATGCATTATTCATATTATATTTGAGAAGTAAAATTCATTCTTCAGGGGATGCTTCCCATATGAATTTTAACTGTTAGCTGTTATGAAAATCTGATCAATTTTCATTTATTCATGTTTGTTCATTTAGCAGAGGAGGATATTTTTTTTAGTTGTGCCATAGCTACAACCAATCTTTTAATGGGAGGTGAAACAAAACCTGCATGTAAATAGTTTTAATCAACAGACTGTGGATGAACTCAGGTTACATGAACGTTAAAAATAGAGAAGGCACAAACTATAACATTTTTTATCAAGTTTCTCTTAATATTTCATAGAACTTCAGCTTTTTTGTCAATTACATTTTACTAAAAAATAAACAAGTGGAAGTGGTTCTGATAGTTCTTTTGTGCAAATTAGTGCCCTACAGATGATTTGGCATAATTTGATTTGGCCGTATTTGTAACATCTATTTCTCTTCTCTTCTGTTTTGGAGAAAGACAAGAATAACTGTTCCTAAAACACTATGGGCAAGAAGTGCTTTGCTTGTCCTCTAGGCAATCATATCCTGCCTTGAAGCATGATTAACCTGTCACATTGTATCAGATTGCATAGCTGCAAATTTTATTGAATAGTGGCAATTGCTTTCTTTAGTGCCTGAATGCAGCTTAATATCTCTTACCTAGTGACCTGAAGAACTGCTAAGTCCTGGTGTTGTGATGCTGGCGAGACAGAGCTGTGATGTTTTAAACATGAATAGCAGCTCTTGGGTCTTCTATTGGAGTTTCAGGTCAATGTAAAACCTTGTGCAAGAGTGATACAAGCTTTGTCTTTTGGTGAATTTCCATTTCTCATATTTGTTCCTTACTGGTCAGTGCTTCCTAGCTGTTGGTTAATTAATAGTTAATAGAGAATAACACTTTAGTCTATGCTATGGGGTTGACATGGCTGACTTGTTCTCATCACCACCTGCTGGTGTCTAGCCCTGTTTCCTTTCCTCATCTTTCTCAAGTTTGTTTGAGTGCTGTGTGTCCAAATCTGATGAAGGATTATGGATGCCTAGGAAGCTCTGCATCCTTCTGTTCTGGGTGTCCTGATTTCAAAGGATACCTCCACCTGTTGTTGGGATTGACACCTCTGTCAGTTGCTTGCTTATGGATGCATTGAGTCTGTACATGAGACCTGTGAGCCTGGCTGCACATGCTCACCCTGTGTTCAAAGCTGGTATCTCACCTGCACAGGACAGCACACCCCCATCAGGTCTGTGCCCCAGCTTTGGAGATCCTACTGCTGATGGGGAAATTGTGCAAATTGTTTTCAAAGCTCCAGCAGGTTCATATGGGCATGAAAATAGTTTTCCATGAAGAGAGAAAGAGTAGATGATGCCCTTCCTACATGGAAACAGAGCATAGGAAAAGCCATAAGGACAACTTCAAAGCAGTTTTCTTTCCTTGTTTCTTCTGTAGGGAGTGGTGGGCAATAAGTAGTAGTGGCCTGTTAATTTGATTTTTTTGTTTGTTTTTTTAAACATTTGGGGATTCCTGGTCTGAAATATAAATCACCAGGATCGTCTGGCAAGTTGTCAGCATACTATTTCCAGTGCAGATCTGAGTTGCAGAAAGGGAAGAATACTGGAAAAAGACATGTAAATGTGAACAAACACCAAGCATATATTACTTTATGGAATTAGGCAATACCTGAAGGTCATTCAGCTCAAGTAATCTTAGAGGTTGCTAGTGAGTATAGAGTATGGTCTGTCTTATTCTAATATGTGTTACCATTATCATGTTGTAGATAGGACTCATTGCAATCTTAGTGTTATGGTGTCAGAAAAAGAGCACCCAAATTAGGTTAAATTCAGTGCTGGCCATGCTGTAATCACCACTGAGGTAAAGCTAGGTTGCAGCATCATGACTAACATACCACAAATTGTTACAATGCCCAAATTCTTCTCTAAGCCTGTATAGCACTGCAAAATACTAACTAAAGCATTAGCTTGGTTTTCATTAGTAGTATCTAAATATTTATTCTTAGGTGAATTGTACTGGAATATGCTTGGTAGGTAGGCACATACCCTAAGAGAAGAGTTAACAGATGCTGTGGATGTTGGAGAAATGCATTTATTGTGAAGTCCTTCTTTACTGTAATTACAGCTAGGATGGCAATCTCCAGGAAGGTATTGAATTGGGTCAACAGCTAAAAAGGCTTGAGAGGAGACATTGATGACAGCAAGTGGTACATATACAGGAAATACATGGCAGCATGGTGCTGGATGAGATAGGCTTTTAAATGTTGTAAGGGAGCCATTAACATGTAAGTAATAATACATTAGAGAAAATATGGTTATCATGAGATCATGAATAATTCTTAGATTCCTTAATAGGCATTAGGCTCAGAGGACTGCTTCTGATCCTATGGGATTGATTACTCTGTAGTAGCTGTATTCCCTGGAATCATCTTGTACAGTAGCTATTATAAAATGTCTTAGTTATTATTACTTGAAGAAGCTATGCAGCTGAGTGCTGTCGTCACTAAAAGACTGCTGGTATAAGCTTTTTCAGTCATTTACTTGTCCTCCTATCACCCCCTGCTAGGATCTTGTAGACTCAAGCTGAATCCTGGTCTGTGATTAAAAAGCAAACAGAAATCCTGTGTCAGGTATTCACATTCATGTGTGGGGCAGAACAAGGCTGTTGCTTCAGATTCATGCTGCACAGTAACTGTGGGACTGGAGTTACTAAAATAGGTTGAGTTTTTTGACTGGACTTAAAATAGATTGACGAGTAATCTATTTTAAAGGTGAGGAAGAGTCACCTGCCTTGGGGCTGCCTTTCAGGGAAGGAAGATAAGATTTTTGTCAGAAGTAGAAATTTGGAGGAGCCAAGGCAGATCAGGTCCCACCAGACAAGTCATGGGGACTGGGCACTGTTTGCTTGCCAGACATCAAAAAATTTAAGTGCTCTGCATCTACAGGCAGCTTGCCTCCCATGTGACATGTTGGAACAAAGGAAGTCTCAGCAGCTCTGTTAACATGTTTGAGTGTTTTTCCGGACTGAAAACTGAGTTTTAGTATCTGGGCCCACACCACACCTTCAGCACCTACTGACCTTTACCTTCTTGAGAGCCTGTCCTCTCACCTTTGTTCCCAGGCTGTCTGCAGCCTTGCCTGAAGCCATGGGATGGTGGGATCCCAGGGCAGCCTTTACCTTCTTTGCCCGTGCCTGCCTCACTCTCACCGTACCTTTTTCATTTGGTTACTTTCCATTGAGATCTTTTCTTCTATTTACTGCTGATGTGTGTTTGGGGCTCATTAATAAATGTGAATTTTCCATATCAGTAGAAAAGGTCTGTAAGTGATCTTGGAGAATAATATAGATCAGGGAGGAGCATGCTGTGCAGAACAGCTTGGGCCTCTGCTGCACTTTTCCCTGCTCTTCTCCTCATGGTTTATTTTTATTTAGGTGCAGCAGTTAAAGGATGATAATAATGTATATCCTAATACCTTTCTGATTCTTCCTGCAGCATCTGAAACTGCAGGTTTTGCAGATGCTACAGTCATTGTGAGTGACTTGGAGAGGAGAAAATTGCTTACACTGTTTGAATAAGCCCAGTGACACAGATACTGTTCCATGTAAGTTGCATTTGATGTTATTTATAGAAATGTGACTAAAAGGTCTAGGTCAGACACACTGTAGGCAGCCTATGTGCAAGGTATCCTTCATAGCCCTGGCAATGCATTTTAATCCTAATTTTTAGAAATTTCCTGTGCAATTTCAGCCTTGGACCTCCTCCCCTTCCTGGCCATTACCAGGCATGTAAACATGCATACATGTACACAGCTCTGGCAGTGTGTCTCCCTTGTGCCATCTTTTTATTCCAGCCCAGGCCTCCAAATTGATCTGCCAACATAACCTGGATCTGATCTGCAGCACAGTTTTTTGCTGCTCACAAACCACTGGTGATGTTCAAGTCTGCAGTACTGTGGCAAAGGACACAATGTAGATTAACGTGGAGAGGAAAAGTGTTTTACTAGCCCAAATTAGCTGAAATGTACACTTATTTCTTAAAGTCGCAACAAAATTTTAATCAAGAATGACAGGGCATTGCTCTTGGAGTAAGAGGTGTCCAGGAAAAACGCAATGCTGAAATTTATGCTGATAACAAAATGAACCAGGGTAGCCCTCCTTAAACCATGTGCTACACATTTGTTCTATTATTTATGATCAATGACTGCAGCACAGAAAATGGAGAAAAGTAGCGTTGATCATTTACAGAGATCAAAACAGTGCCAAGGAGAGAGAAAGTGCTGCTGAACAATGAGTAAATTTGGCGTGATTTTTCGTGCTCTGAAACCTTGAGCAATCACTGCTATGTTTGTATGCATGGTTCAGTTCTAACTGAAGGACAGAAGAAATCCTGGTAGAACCAGCTGGCTCTCACCTGCACGGTGAAAGGAAGTATGGGCTGGCTTTGGGCTTTCCAGGTCTTGTTGAGAGACACTGGGTGAAATTCTAGCTGAGAACAAGAACTTGATTTGATTTGCTTTGCTCTGGTGTACTGAATATTGCCAGTAGTAATAGATTCAGCAAACATGCTTTCGGAGGTCAGTGTGGCCACAGGAGGTTGAGTGCTTTTTAAATCGCCTGTATTTTCATGCAAATGTGTATAGAGCTTCAAAGGTACTTTTTTAACTCCACAATTTTCCATTAAGTTTTTAAGTAGTTAAAATACATGCTATTGTAAAATGAACCAGAGTTTGATAGCAGCCCCTGTTTTAGTGTACTCTTCAGTAGTTTGAGGTGATTTTTAAAATAAGCATGCAATTTTCAGATGCTGCTTTGAATGAGAAAGTGCCTATTATCCAGGTGTTGAATAAAACAAGTGTTCAGGATAATATAATGCATATGTAACTACTTCCTTTGCTCTCAGCATTAAAATGAACACTTAGAGTAAAAAAAAAAAACCAACAAAAAACAGACCTTAAACTGTTTAGAGTGGGAAGAAGCTGACAGGTATGGAGTAGTGACAATGAAAATAAGAACAAAAACAAAATACAGAACAAAATACAGCACATTTTTCATCATCTGAGCTGTCAGGGGAGAGATGTGACCAGCAGTCTTGCTGTAATCAGATAAGAAGTCGCTTCTCAGAACACTGTCATAGACTCTGCTGCCAGATCTTTGCCAAAGGCAGTTCATACATTCCCCACAAAATGCACAGCTAAAGAAAATGAGCAATCATTGAAATGGGGGTTCCAAGGCAAATACTTGATTTTTGCTAATGCAAGCTTTTTTGATGAACTGAACATATTGCTCATGTAAAGACTTGTACTTGAGAAAATTGCTGAAATTGTGTAGCTCAAAGTTCAGGTGGATGGAGGCTCTAAATGAGGCTGAGACAGTGAGAACAGCGAGGCATTTTTTTTCCAATCACTGTGCCCTCTGTGATACTAGAAGATCCTAGAGATCTTCTGCCATGGTTTGGGCTTTTTGTGAGTCTGTTCTCAGCTGGTAGGCTTTTTCCTAAGGGAAAAGATAAGTGAAACGTCCCACAGTGCAGACACACTTACTCTACTTTAATCTACCTAGCCTTCTTTCAAGTTACTAAAGGCTTTCAAGTTACTAAATTTGGGGGTTGTGCCACTTGGGAACCAAAGTTATCTGACTACCATGACTCACTGCTTTGAGGCTGGTGTTTCCAGAGTCACCTGCACAACAAGAGGGATGCTGACAGCCACACCTGCCACACTCTGACTGCATGTGGTTCACAGCTGGAAAAGTGGAGAGGTAGGGGGTTTAGGTGGCAAACCATTATCTTTCTCTAAAACACCACTGCAGTGCTAGAGGTCAGGTCTAGAGGAGGAGCACAAGATGACCAAACAAAAATGCTGTCTGCAAGTGTCCACTGCATGTCTTGCAGCCTAACCTTGCCATAGCCTGGGCTTGAAGGGAACCTTGCTAGAGTGGCTTCTGGTGTTTTTACTCTCTGTGTTACCCTCTGCACAGGAGACTGGAAAGAGTGTGTGGTCTCAGCCTGCACCTCTTCAGAGCCCAGTGTAATAGATTAAAGCTCTTCTGAAGTGGTGTTTACACTAAGACATAAGAAGACAGTCTAGCCTGATCTGCTTCTGCAGACTTTTCTGGGGGGAATTTGTAACTCCTATCATACACACAGCTGAGGGCACTGATATCCTAAACTGCTGCAGCAACCCCACCCTATCTGCAAACGTTCCTTTTTGCTCAGGGAAGAGCATGAGCTTGGAAACCGCTGCTCAGCATGGTGGGATGGAGACAGGGCAAGGCAATGCAACTGCTTTTCCTTTGCAACACAGTGCTATGGTTAGGGCAACCTGCCTCTTTCAGCTTGCAAGAGAAATGCTATTTCTTCTTTCTTGGAGGAGGCTGTCAAAGGGGCTGTGGAGAGCAGAGTGCTCTGGGGGCAGAGCTGCACAGAGGGCTTGGCCAGGGACCCTGCAAGGAGCTGCTGCAGTGGTAACATGGGCCCTTGGAGAGCTCCAGGTTTCCTCTCTATTGCTGTCTCCAGTGCTCTTGTGAAAGGCTGATTGCCTGAGCAGCTGCACCTCATGCCCTCTTAGGTAACAGCATGTGCAGAAGGTATTTAGTTTTATTAGCTAAGATGGTTGCTGCTAATTAAAGATTGTAAAAAGCTTTCAAATTAGGTGCAAATTGAATTTTCCTTTTAAAGCCTGTAATGGAGGTGTATTGCTAATTAAAGATACTTAGCTTGGCTGTGCAAGAGTCATTTTATGTGCCTTGTCTGTGCAGGAAGCTGCATCCATTTCCATTAGCTGTCCCACATGCATGGGTGGGTGAGTCAAACTTGATTCATCTGCATTAATACATGCAGCAGGTTCAAGCAGGATTGAGGAGACACAGCCTATCCCCAGGGGCCCAGTATGCCTGTGGCAAGAAATGGGGTCCACCTTGTCCTTATCCAGAAACAAGTGCTTTTCTTTTTAAGAGGCTGGAAATGCTCACTGGCAGAAAGCCACCAGTCTTGGGGAGATGCTGGAATGGTGGTGGCCTGTTCCCTTTCCTGAGGCTGGCTGAGGCAAGGAAGGAGCAGGGATGGTGAAAGCCCAGGGCTTGCTCCAGATTTTACCTGCCTGAGTGATATTAGGGCATTCGATTTTAATTGTGTTGGGGAAGAATCTTTAAAGTCCAAGAGAAGATGAGCGTGTAATTCTCTCCTTCATCTCTGACTGCTGTCTGTGACTTGAAGCAAACATCAGGTTTAATTCCCTGGACTATGCCTGAGTCAGGGAGGCTCTCCATCTTTGTGGGTTTTCTTTTCTGTAACTTCTCACCCAGCTGTGAAGGTCATTGAACTGTTGCCAGCCAGGTAAGGAATAGGTTTGTAATGCAACTTTTCCAAAGTACAGTTTCATGCTCACTTCTCATTCAGTTAATTAGAGCAAAAATCAAAGGTTCATGTTAGTTGCAATTAGAAATGTCCCTGGACTAAGTTTTGGACTCCCAGAGCTAAAAGTAATAGCAGTTGGTGTTATATTTATAGCTTGCTTATGCCTTAGTGATGATGAGACCTAATTCATGAATGCAATTTAGTGTAATATAGGCGCTTAAAGTTTGTAAGAAACAGCATCCTCTAACATGCACAGTCTCAAGCTATTTTAAAAATTGTGCAGGCAGATAAAGCTGAAACCACAGATCATACTTTTACTATATTTCTGTTTTAAAAAACATCCAAGTCTCATGTTTCTACAAATAAAAACTTGTAGAGGGGCTGCTGCTAGTTTAAGAGGCCAGATTGACCCAAGACAGTGCAAGAAAATTGAGCATAAGATTGATCCCTCAACAGCATGCTTTAAGAGACAGCATCTCAAGTCCAGCTGCTGCTTGCACAGCCCCATTTGACCTGCTGTGGAGGGCAAAGCAGGCCATGGTGGGGAGCTGGCAGAGGAGCTGTGGCTCTATCCCCATTTGACCTCAGCTACTGAGGCTGATTGGTTGAATAAACTGCAGGAAAGAGAGAGATTTCTCATTTTACTTTCCGCAGGAGGAAATTCTGATAAGGAATTAGCAGATAAAGCAACAGCAACAAGGATAGGAATACAAATATAGGAGGCCAATGTAGGCTTTGAAATATATTCTCCCAAATTCGTGATGCAAGGTCTCTTCCGGTGTCCCACTGCTCACCTCTGCTTGTATCCGCAGCCACTATCTAGGTGCCTCACCTCAAAGAAGGGGAGACAAGGATATTTTATGCTAGTTTAGTTTTCAGTTTCCAGAGGTTTCAATCTAAAAAGACAGGCTTTTTTGATATTTCCATTTAGGACAGAGCTATATAGCAGCAAACCCCTGTTCATGCATACATCACTAAAAATTTGTTTTGAGCTCAGCAACTGGGTCATGCCAGAAGTTGCCTTTAGCATCATTCAGATGAAGCAAATGCATCAGGTTACATGTAACGTTTTTGAGTGACTGAAACATCATTAGTTTTAAATAACACAAGAGATCTGAGGAAGTCTGCGGTAAAGAAAAGTCCAGCAGCAATTTAGAATGATACTACTTGTGGATAATTCATTTCTGTACTTCTTTGTGCAGAGCCTATAGCAATTGTTGTTTCTCAAAGACTTTCATCAGCCAAAGCGTAGCTGTTGGCAGTGGCAACCAGTCTTGTTCAGTGGTTTGGCATGAATGTATTCCTGCCTCCTACTCATCACAGATCCTTTAAACTGTTCTGTTCAGCTAGGTAATAGCATACTGTAAATGTCTACTTAATAATTTGTCAGTATTTTCTCGATAAATTGGTGCAAAAGCGACCTGAAATTTTCTATGTACCTAAGATTGAGATATGTAGGAACAGTGCTGTGAGGAGTGAACAAAATGTGCATGCACCTTCAGTGGTATGAGTTAATACACTTTCATAGAAATGCTCATAAACACTAATGAAATGCAAACTTATCAATTAAAATGATCAGAAAATACTTGGAGCTGTGAATGTAAAAATATATGGAAAACCTGAGATTGTTATCATCAGGAGGAGTTTTTTAATAATAAAGGAATAACAAAACATGTTATGGTATTTTATGGAGAAAAACTTCATGGCCCAATGCCTGTTGAAACTCCCATGAACATGAAAACCCTCTCAGAATTAGAACCAGTGAAAGATACTATATGGTAACTGAGCAGTTTATTTCTAATAACAGGGAGAAACTGTTGATGTCACAAATTTACTATCATTTGTTCTTAAATCTGCCACATGAAAAGGTGATGTGAAAAGTGAGGGTGAATGTGGGGTGCATACCTGTGTTTGTGCTTTGTGAATGGGTATTTCAGCAGATATTGAGTAAAACTGCACATACGGATTCCTGCAGCGTTTGACGTTTCTAATAAGTTCCCTTAATGATCAGCCAACATAAACTTGGAGGTACCCAGTGGCACTTACCTATTAAGGTGATTTTTCATTTGAGATTAGTGTGAAGCATGTATTGTTCATATTGAAAACAATGTAACTTTAGCTATTGTCTGAAGTTGAGGGAAAGCTTCCTGTGAATTTCTCCACAGACAACGAAATGCATTTTAAATAATGAACTCTGGGCTGTTTGTCTTTCTGTTTAAGAATTTGGCCTCTCCTGTGGCCCAAATGCTTATAAGAAGTTGTCTTCCAACCCTGTGCCCTACACCCATGTAGAGCTTTTCCTGTGTCCTGATTCACAACGAGTTGTGTTGGAACCTTGGCAAGGGCAGCATGCTCTGCAGCAGAGGCAAGAACAAATAACCCTGAACTGGGATGGAGGCATGTAACTGGTGCTGGTCTTAAACTGGGTGTGCTGCAGCCTGCTATGAGGAAAGGCATCTTAGGTAGTCTGGTGAGTAACAGAAACACAGCTTCTCTCAGGTTTGCATCTCCAAACTGACTTCAAGTTTTAGCAGGAGCTGTTCCCATACACTTGGGTCATACATAAGGTCTGCCTTGTGTGCTTGTTGTCTGAAGGCAGATAGGTGCTGAGTGCCTACTGCAGGAATTCCCATAGCCACAGCCCTGACATGAAGGATGAACTCTCTCTAATATGTAACCACTTGTTTTTGTGGAACTATGGAATTGAAATTGTATCTGACATCTCCCATCCTCACCAAATGTGGCTGTGACAGTGAGTTCAAAAGTTGTACAAACAGTGAGTTTCAGAGGGAGCATCAAATATCTAGAGCAAGACTCAATAAGCAGTGGTTTTTGGAGCCCTCTCCCTCCTGAGCATGTTTGGTACTCTCCAAGCTTGGGACTAGAGAGTGACAAGTTCTCATACTGTCAGAGGAACAGCTGTGTGGTGGGGAGCAGGATGACAAAGGAGATGAGGAGACTAAGGCACTTGGAGGTAAAGATGCAGTGAGGTGGGAAGTTACCTTCTCTGAAGTCCAGGGCACCAGGAAAGAGGAGCTGCATAATCTGAAGTAAGAGAATCCAAATTCCTCTCTAGCTATGTCTGGAAAGAAAAGGCAAAATGCTTGTGACAGTCACTTGTTGCTAATAACAGGGTAGTGGGAAGGACAGGAATCTAAACAAGATGGGAAACAGCTCATACCAGGAAGATGAGCATTACACCCTCAGGGTGACCTGAAATTCAGAGGCTGACAATGCAGTGATTGAGTGACACAAATCTTTGCATCCAGGTATGTTGAAGTTGATAGTACATTAAAAAGGGTCTTACTGACTCCATGGATTCAGAATAGCAGCAGAAGTGACCAGACAAATGATACATGGAAGTTGGTGGCTAATCTTTTGTCTGAATAAGGACTATGAGCAAAGAAATCTATGATTGTTTTGGTTTTTATTTTGCAGCATGAGGTGCTTGACCTGAAAACCTGTCAGTAGCCTGTGTATAAGAAGCCTAATTTTGATAACAGTGTTAAATGTGAGAAAGCAGTCAGGCCTCTCTGTTTGTGAACTTGATTCCTGAATGTGAAAGGAGGCAAATTGGTGTTGAATTTCTGGTGGAGACCGATCTATCTCAGCAAGCATGTTGGAGAGCTTCCCAGGTCTGGGTCTGCAGTCTAGAGTAAGCCCCTTCCAGCAGCTCATTTATGTGCTGGAAGACACCAGTAAATACCTGCAGGCCATGCTCACGTTGACAGCCTCGAACACTCTCAAGAATGCCAGCTTTGAAATCACCATGCAGTGTGCAGTCCCTTCGTCCTCCATCTGGCTGTTCAGCCATGAATTATTGATGGCCTTCCACCCTCCTCTCCCGCCCTGCTCCCGCAGAGCTCCTGTGCACTGCTGAGCTGAAGCAGGTGCAGAGGCCAGCGTGGAGCCAGAGCTGCTGATCTCTGGGCTGTCGGCTCTTGTTTCTTTTCATGCATACTTCCTACCACTAATAGGGGCCACTTGATATTGGTACAAAACTGAACAGGGCTTGCAGAGAATATTTTATGGGGGTTTTTTTAACTTCTTTATCCAGTTATTCAGCCATTACTAATTTTCTTATGAATGTCTTACTGGTGGGTGAGAAATACAGAGCTGTGTCCTGCTGAGTGGACTCCAGGTATAAGGATTCTGTTGCCCTGCCACCCTGGTTAAATAGCAGATTTATGCTTTGTTATTTTAGTCTTGTGTTTCCTGCCTTTGTGCTTCAGACAGCTAGTGTTTTGAGACATGCTAGATGGAGGATAGTGTCTAATTCCTGTAGATTTTTCACTGGTGTTGCTTTTATTTGGGTTTTTTTTTAATGAAGTTATTAGCATTAAATACCAAATCCTGCTCACTCACTTTGACTTATGGTAAAGTAAGTAGCAAAAAAATCTGTCAACACTACTTATTTCAGAGAATTTCTTTACTTTTTTAGTTAGTCCCATTTACATAGAACATAAAACATCACTTCTGAAGCAATGCTCTGTATTAAAAATTGTGAAGAGAAGTAGTTCACGGTATACCCTTTGCCTTTAGTTTTTGTTGTGTAAACATGAATGGACCCAGCATTCAGCTATGCCTGAGTAAAGAAATTGCAGTTGATTCATGCTCATTCATATTTGAAGTTTGATTTTTTTTTTTTTACAGTGTATGTGTGTATACATGCATTTATTTCCCATAGCCAAGCATGCTCACGTGGGTGAGAATTATGTGCATCTGTCCTTTGAGGAGCATTTTACTTCAAATAAGTGTTCCTGGCTTTTTGCAAGTTGTGGGGTTCATGTGTTAATAGAAGGATCCACATTTGGTCCTTCCATCTTAACAAAAAAAGTGACATCATGTCAGAGCAAGGAACTGCTCGGTTTGTAGAAAACAAATGGCAAGAGAGGAGAGTAACTGAATTACTCTGAAGAGTTACTGAAGCTTACTGAAAAGCTCATTACTCAATCCACCTGAAAAATATAATAACTTTTTGGCTATAGGAGCAGGTCAAAATGAAAAATATACCTCAAAGCTAGGTTGTAGCTTAAACATCTTTATCTGCTCTCTGTTAGCAGGTTAAGAACAAAGTCCCCCAGAAGTATATAATCAAGATGTCAAAACATGAAGCATCTATTTATGGTATTCAGCTAATTAAAGCGGCAGACACTAAAAAAAAAAAAAAAAAATTTTGTTTATTTATTTGTACCAATCTCCTCTGCTAATAGACAAAGACTAACAACATCATAAACTTCCTGAATCCAGTGAGCAGAGTGTACAGCAGCACTGAGCTCAGAGCCCAGCCATGTTTTTTTCTGCTGCCTGAGGCTGGACACAGGCAGCCCAAGTCACTTCTCTTTCCCTGTGACTGATGGTGAAGTGGCTGCACCTTTGGTGCTGCAGGAGTATTTTCTCCACCTATCATTTCCTGTCACAGCAACATCTTCTGCCTCAGAGCTGCAATCCAGGATGGAGCAGTTATCCACTGCAGCACTGGTTTGAGCTACCACACCTGGCTTTCAGTTTGAAAGAACTCATGGTTACTCTGCTCCTCTCCTTCCCCAGGCAAGGTTTCAGATAGAAGGCTACTGAGCTCCTTATCTAATTTTCATGTGTGGAAAAATGAACGAGAGTGAAATGTGGCACCATATTTCAATGCAAACAGCACTCACCCCTTAAGAGCCACATGTCCTCAAATCCTTGGACAGCTGCACAAATGAAGGAGGGAGGTAGCAGAGGCGTAGGGGCAGAATCTGGAAGCTGGATGGAAGATCAAGCCAGGATGGATAAGGGGTACAACAGGTTACTGAGGAGGGAGGAACATAAAGGAAAAATACTCTGGAGTAAGTTTCTTGAGTTCTTTTGTTGTTGCTTTTTTTTTTCTTGCTATGTGAGTTGGAAAAAAAAGTTATAGAAACCCAACCCACTGCTGCAGAATGACATGGTCTTAATTTGGGGTAGAATTTATGATTGAAAATAGATTGAAAATATATTATTCTTTGTGAGACAAGGAAGCACTAAATAAATTTCTTTGTGCAAGGTTTGTTCTTATCAACAAGAACCATAATCAGACTTTTATTTCTTTTTTTTTTTGATCAACCGATAGCTATATCGCTACAAAAAGTTAGTGAAACACTGAAACATGAGTTGCTGGAAAGCACACTAGATATCTTTTAATTCTGCTTCAGAGCTACTTTTGTTGCTTTGTAGTTGAACAGAGAAAAAACTTGTGAGATAGTAACTTAGAAAAAGGAAATTATAGAATAGAGAGAGTTTGAATCTGCCTCAGTAGTGAATAAATCAACACTTCAGTGACCTTAACTGATAGGAAGAGGATTTTATAGCAAAGTGAAACCCCCTTGTGCTCTTTTGCTAATGATTTACCGTTAGTGTCAGAGTTGGCACTAATAAGATTTAACAGCATAGGGGTACAAGTCAGGCATGCTAACCTGTAACTCCTCTGTATTTAAAAGTCAAAGTCATATTTCTGAGGATTCTAAGTGTTTTTATAAAAGCTGGAAGGGGAAAACAAGCATAATAAAACAATGATTGCAGTGTATTTGGAAAGCTATTAAATATATTTCCCATCTATGTATAAGATTACTTTCATTCCATCATGGAGTGAGGAAGGTAAATAATTTTAATGTGATCTGTGATTTATATTGTAATTCCAGGTGCTTAAAAACTCATGTTATTTATGTGTTGTTTTTAGTATGTTATTCTGTTTCAGTAATTGAGTCCATGTGAACTACAACCAAATACCACATCTGTCTCTCAGCTGCCATTCTACAATTTTTTTAAAAAATCAACTCTTGTAACATAGTTATGTATTTAACAATTCCATCTTTTGGCATCAAGCATTAACATTGAAAATGTAGTGACAAAAGATATTCTGACTAATCACTCATGTATAGCTGAGATGTATAGATATTTAACATTTTTTTCTTTAATCAAACAATATTCTACAAGCAAAGTACACTAGTACAGGAACCATTGGTTGGGAAAGTTAGGTAGAGTTGAAGTCAAAATGTGTTGTAGAACCAGTTGTTCCTGCATCATAAAATTTAGTATGTTTACAGTGTTATTACCTGTGCTGGATGTTTTCCCTCCACACCATGAAAACAGAGCTAATTGAGCACAAAATCCATGAAAAAAAATTGTGTGTCATGCAAAAGGATTGTTTACTATTTATGTTTTTGAGTGAATCCTTTCTGTAATCGAAAGGAAGAAAACCCACCTGTGTGTACATACAGATATCATATGACAGTGACAAAAAAAGGGTAAGAGTAGCTGTTTCATTTTCTGGAGGCAGCTCACTCTCCCTCATTTGATGTGTTCACATGTTGGAACAGACACCAAGTTGTAGCCACAGGATGCAGTGTCTGCTCTTTTTATTCTGTCTTGCCCTTTCTCAGTGAATAAAACAGCAAGTTGGCATTACAGGGCCCGAGATGGCCTTTTGTGTTGTCTGCTGGCAGGAGAGGCAGGCAAGAATGCCTTGTGTTCTTGCTGGGCAATTCTGTGTTGTGAGCTGTGACTTCAGTTGTCTCTTACACAATCCCCTGGAGAGAAGATAACAATTAAGTACCAAAAGTAAGCAATACCTTTCTTTGTAGAGTTTCTGACTTCCAGTCCACAGGTAGTTCTTCCCCATCCTCCCCCTGAATTGGGAAAAAAACTGATTAGGTGTCAAGAGGTAGAAGTCTTTAAAATCATTGTCTCTGGTGGAATTCATTTTTAGCCATTTCTGCTCAAGAAAAGTGATTCCCTTTGGAAATTTTTTGACAAGAATTGTAAAACAGGGTTAAAACAGAAGAGTACCATTTGTGCATTAGCTGCATTAAATGCCATAGTTGAATCAAACAGCAGTTTGAGGCTGAGATTTGAAAACAAAGCTGATGTAGCATCATTTTTATTAACTGCCACATGGTTACTGCAATGTGTTTTTTGATTTATTATTAGTGGGAATTTGGAAGGAAAACTTTAGGAGTGGGGAGGTGGAATTTATATCTCTTTTTATATGAAGAAGGAAAATTCTTCTTTTTCTAAGGTGTTATAAATCTTTTTGTCTTTAGCAATATCATTACTAAAAAGTTCAGAGCTAACAGAAATGGAACTACTGAATAAATCATAAAATTGGTGCTGAAATAAATAACTTGGTCCATGGTGAGGACTTAATTGAGTTGTGGCAGAACTCATAACTACAGTTTGATTTGCTACATTTTCTTTGCCAAAGGGAAAGCACCGGTCCATCTTGACATAATAAATGGTAGTTTCAGTGCATGAAAATGTTAACAAGTCCTGTACTGATGATCATGTTATGAGAATCATGTGTATTTTCAATGCATGAATTCTACTGAGCAATCTGTGAGGTTTGGGTTTTTCATTTTAGCAATAGCTGCTATCAAAGTCAAGGACCAAAGCACTTGAGTGGCTCAATTAAACAACCTCTGTGAGTCCTATGTTATGCAAACTTTCCTATCAGCATAATTTAGCATATTTGAATAAATGAATTGCCAAATGAAGATAACCTTTGTCAGACAATATCCAATCTGTTTTGATTAATGCTCAGATTTTAAATTTTATGAAATATTTTTCATTTTAGTATTGCTCAGTAACACAGAGAGTGAAGTAGAGTACTTGAGAAATGTTTCTTCAATAATTGCTAACTGCCCAAATGTTATCACCTTGCTAAGAAAATTGCATCCATGCTTTTCAGAGTGTTTAGCCATGGT
This sequence comes from Cettia cetti, assembly GCA_013401135.1. Taxonomy (NCBI): domain Eukaryota; kingdom Metazoa; phylum Chordata; class Aves; order Passeriformes; family Sylviidae; genus Cettia; species Cettia cetti. Next base: position 146,851 of record VZUI01089262.1, read on the forward strand.
GTGGGTGTACAGCAGTGGCATTGCTTTTTGTCTGGAACTCCTTCCCAGAGCTAGTACAGAAAGTCTCACAGCGCTGAACTCTTCAACATTGTCTCATTGTAAGCTAAATGAAGGTGTTCCCAACACTGGTAATCTTGTATGTATTTGTGGTCATAAACCAATCTCCTTTTTTTCTTTTTTTTTAATTTTTTTTTTTTGATAGATGTATTTAAAAGGTGTTAAAAACCAATGTGAAGAAAATACATGGGTTTAGAGGTATCAAAACCAATTAAATCTACATTCTTTCACTCTGGAAAATCTTCTCAAACCTCTACTTTTCCTCTGTTCTGAAGTTTAAAAAATTACATTTTCTTTTGTAGTGGTATCTTTTCATCCTGAGTGGAAACTTTAGTGGGTTTTTCTGTGTCTTTGCCTTTTTTGGAATTTTTTAAAATTTTATTTTTATGTGTAAAAACAATATTAGAAATTGCATGGTGACACTATTACAAGGAGAGGAAGAGGAACCAAATACAACCTTTTGATGTTGGTGAATAGGGTTTCTTGTCTTTCCTGTAATTTACAAACTTCTCTGCTTTGCATTTTCCACAGCATTTGGGGGCAAGAGGGATGTAGCTTATCTTTATTGTGGTGGGGCACTTTGCAGTGCAAAGAATTAAATGATGCATGAAATGACCTGTCACACTGTATTATGTGTCACAGTATTACATACACAGAGGAATGCTTGAAAAAGATAGAAAAAGAATTCCTGAAGCCCCACTTCGTTGTTGTTTTGAAGAAAAACATTTGGTTTTGTGAGCAAGTATAATATTTCTGCATAATTTATTTTAGCTAAGCCACAGAAGCCCATCAAAATAGAAAGAAGAGAGATGCTGGATAGTTTCCTTCATCAATTCATTTGGGAAGGTAATGGTGGAGATTTGGTGCTAGTGCTACAGCTTCCCTGCAGGGAACAACAAACCCCAATTTTTGTGTCTCATGCAGGAAATAACTTACTAACTATTTCCTGCATAGCTCCAAGTATCTTCACTACTGTGGGAGAAGTTAGGAACATCCTTATGAAGCTTTGCAGAAAGAATAGGAAGTGGTAGTACACTGCATTTCTTATTAAACAATGATATTCTCAAGTTTGTCCTATTTAGATTCATCTTATTTTGCCTGCAGTTGATAGTGGTTTGATGAGGCTCAGATTGAATCAAGAAGTCCACAGTGTAAAAGTCTTGTCTTATGATTCATATGTCCTCCTTTCTACTACAAATACCTCTCTGCCCTTTCACAAGGATATGGACACAAATCTTCCTTCAGCTGTGGGGTCTAAATCAAAGTGCAAATTCAGACCTTACCATTTTAAGCAGACAATAGTCACTTTAAACTGGACTAGATTTTTTTGTTTACTTCCCCTGTATACAGAATAAGGTCAGGAATGCAGCAGATAATTTTTCCCCCTTCAAGTGCAGAGTTTGCTCCCTGTTAAAGATTTGTTAATGGGGTAGAAAATCTATTTTGCTTTTAAAAAGTGAGGCCCAGGGAACAGCACACCCTTCCCTGAGTGTTTGAGGTGATTCAACACTCATCATTATTCAGATATTTAAAGACGGCAGTAGCAATGCCAAAACCCTGATTGAGCATCCACCAACTGCATCCCAACTTCTTATCTGCTTAATATTTATGCATCTGTATTTCATTTCAATAAATAATATATTTAATGAAATCCTTCAGAGCAGTTAGGTAGCAGTTGCTGCATTTTGTAGCAAAGGGGGAAAACACTCATGAGGAACAACTTGTTTTTTTACGTCTGCTCAGCATTATTTCAAGTAACTTTTGCCGGACCCAGGAATGGCCTTTTCCACCCTGTTGCACTGAAAGGCTCACTGTCACGTGCCAGTGGTGCTGGGAAGGAGGTGGCTGGATAGTCCTTTCCTCCCCTGCCTTGCATTGAAGCATTCAGGGTGGGAGGTGGGAAACTCTGGGATTCCAGCTCCTGAGTAGGATGATGGGCCTTGGTTATATTGTCCAATTCCCAGCTTTTGAAAGTGTGAATGTGAGTTCATTTGGGATTTGGTTTGAAGTGTTTTGGATGCAGTCCTAACCAACTCTTCACTTTATCAAGATTTGGGGGGCTGCAAGTTCCTGTGTGGTAACAGATTAGTGACCCACCATTGTCTGGCATTTTTCTCTCTGGAAGTGCCTTATATTTCATGCTCCAGGGGAAAGCAAGCTTCCTCTTCAAGGACTGTGTTTATAAATCTTCAGTTCAGCATCACATGGGTGCTGTTTTCTCATGCCAGGTCAGGCACAGACCACTGTGTAATACTAGGATTCTTATGTGCTGCTTCTAAACTGGCTTGAATAACTGTCCTCGAATAATGTTACAAATTGAAGACTCAACCCAATGTTGCTGGAAGATTTAAGATTTCAGAAGCTTTCTCAATTGTTTTAGAATAAAGAACCCTACAAGGTTCAACACAGTTTTGTCCTGCATGAGAATGATTAATTGATGGCCAGAACTCAAAGTGAAATTCAGGGTGTGGGAGCTAACCCCCAAAAGAAGACCTGGCAAAACCAAAGCTGTTGAAACTAAACTTACTTCTGGGATTTGTGAATTCAAGTGGTTTGTGCTGGGTTATTTTGGATGGCAGCAGAGTCACAGATTTGCTTCTGATCATTCCTGAGGTGGGGTTAATGGGCTTCACCCAGTGCCTGCCTGTGGTGGGATGCACAAGGGGCCCGAAGGTGCGCGTGGGAGTGGGCGTGCGAAGGGCTCTGCCAGGTCATGTACAGCATCCAGCCCTGCTGCAGGAGGGTCCATGTGGGCTGTGGCAGCACGTCTGCTCTGCTCCTCATTCGTCACCCTAGGAGCAATCTGGAGACCTGCATAGTTTTACATTCAGTGCAATGATGCAACAGAAGAGAAAATCTCTGCTGTTTCCATGGCAGCCTGTGCGTCGGACCCTGGCTGGAGCGAGGCAGCAGGATGCTGTCAGTCCCTGCAGTCAGTGACTTCAGTAAACCACATCAAAGGACAGTGTCTACTCCTACGCTCCCCCAAAACACTTCTTGTTATTAGTATATGAGGACTATGGTGCATATATTACCACCAGTGCAGCTCTAGATTTCTTGCTATAACTTTATTTCTTCGTATTTCAACCCACGCTGCTGCTTTGTTTTGATTCAGTCTTCTTTCTTCAATGATATAGTCATTGCAGAGCACTTCAGGATTATTCATTCAAGTCTTGCTGAGGATGGCATGGTCAGATGCAGTTAGTACTAGGTGACTGGTGACCTGTGAAAAATGGTCTGGGACCATTTGGCTCCATTCTGTCACAAGCTGGCAAATACAAACAGCCCAAATGGTGCCAGCACCAGTGACTTCCCTTAGCAGCACTGTTAAAAGGACACAGGGCCTAACTTCATCCCTTTTTTCCCCCCAAAGTGGTGATTCCTTCAATTCACATCATACACTGAGAAACAGTGTGTAGATCATTCCATCCTACAGGTTTTCTGGCTGAAATAATCTTTGCATTTATGTGTTTTTCCATGCATAGATTTGCATAGTTGAGAAGTTACACAAAAGCCACATCTATTCAATAAATACTGTGTGGCAGAGGCAGTTTTTTGGGGTTTTTTGGTTTGTTTTTTTTTAAGTGTGACTTTCTTCACATCTTTGTCACAATTCTGTGGCCACTTGGTTTCCACTGGGGTTTTATTTAAAATTCATATTGTCATTTCATTGGATATTTATGATATTTTCCTACTATTTTAAAAGCTTAAAACTTCTGCTTATGGAACAAAGTAAATATTTGGTCTATTTTGGAGCTAGCCTTAGAAGGTTTCTAATTAAAACAGTTGTTCTTTCAGTGGTGTAAGATCTCTCAAGCTGATTATGTGCATGTATGTGGCCATAAATGTATATCTTTGCCATATATGTAGAAAATATAGGGGGAAAATGCACCATTGTTCACAAGACACTTCTGTTATGATGTGTAGTGGAACAGAGTCCCAAGCAGCATTTGCTACTGTAATTACAGTAGCACAATCAATAAGTAAGAGTTTATTTTTTATTTTTACACAGCTTTCTAACATGCCAAAATAGCTTCCTCTTTTAAGCAATTATAGCTCATGTAGAAATTGAGCTCATCGGGAGTTGTCTGTCAAAATGTTTTTAATGAAAAATTGAGTTTGCATAACACTGACACATTGATGTCTTTTGCTTCTCACTGTTGACACTGATGGGCTAAAAAACTTGATTTTTGGGGAGGGAGAAAATTGCATTAGTTCAGCTCGTTTGGAGAATCTCTGTTTGCTGAATTAATTTGCTATGCTTTGTTTTTCTGCTGAATATTAAACCCTGTTTTCCAACTGTGCATATAGTGCCTGAGGGGAATAGCTCCAGCTCTCATTTTCTGTGACTATGTTTTCTTGTAATGCAGCCCAGACCTGAGTTGGGGGTGCTGTGCAGAGCTGACACTGTAGGCTGTGTTAGGGGAGGCATGGTCTGATGAAAAAACTGCTGCCTGGTATTTTCCACACTCTGGTGTTGCACCTCAGCTGCTGAGTAAGTGTCACAGTTTTTCCCTAGGGATTGTTTTGTGTAATCCAATTGATGTGGTGAAACCTGTCCCTCATGTGATGACTTGTGAGTAGATGCTCACTTTTGTGAAGCTCTAGCTGGATTAGCAGCAGTAAACGATCAATCATGACAAATGCCTTGGTCGTTGTTCTTCACTGGTACCCTCCCATTCACAGCAGAGATACATAAAGGCTACAGCATATTGCTAGTTTCAAGGTGACATTATTACCTTTTTTTCACCCTCTCAATAAACATGTGAAGATCACAGTTAACACTACCTGAAACACACTTAAAACTGAGGGGGATATGTGGTATCCTATGCCTTTATCTGAAATAAATCCTGAAATTTAAAAAGAAGCAGCGAGAACGCCATCACGAGTTCCACCAGCACAAGTTCCACCAGTGGCCTGATTTCAGCTGTCACTGGACATTGGTCAGGTGGAAGCAGTTGCCCTCCGTGCTCTGCTGCCATTTGGTTTTCCTGGGACTGTGAAAAGTTGTCAGAGATGGGGAGCATATCTTTCATAGTTGTGTGGCATCTGCTATCCAAGGCATCCCAAGTCCTTGGACATCTTTGAATTAAGTCTCAGCACCGCTGTGTAGTTCAGTATTATCTCTGTTACACAGGAGAGGAAATGGACAGAAGCAGATGATGCTGATTGCTGAAGGCCACACCACAATTCTCCAGCAGTGCTGCTCTGCCGCTTTCCAGCATTGTCTCAGAGGCAAGGTTGTTCTTTCTCCCTTGAGGCTGCCAAAGGCAGATGTATAGCCCTTATTTTTCATCTTTTTCTTCTTGTTTTTTGAGCAGAGTGAAATTGTCTGGACCAGTGAAGCAAGTTGGCTTCAGGCATCTTGTCAAATTAACTTTCCTTGTTTGTGCGCATGCGTGGGCTGTGTGGCAGGAGTCAGCAGGTGCAGAAGGCACAGGCACACCAATAGTGTCAGATGCACTTATGGGAGTAAGAGCTGGCACTGTGAGAAACAGGCTCTTTTAAACTTGTATTTCAGTGAAAAGATCAAATATGCTTATAATTATTCCCATTATGCTAACTGGTAACAGACCGATCCTTTGCTCCGTGTACCATCCAGCTCCCCCAATAAGCATGAGAGCTGTCACTGGCATGGTCAGAGAGATCTTTGCAACTGCACAGTGCTCTCTCTAGCCCCATACCTTTAATGTTGGCACTGATGAGTGATGCTTGGAAACTCTCCAGCCACAGGTTAGCTGGTGACAGGAGGCCCCAAGGGTAGAGTAGCTGCTGTGAGTAATCAGACAGGCACCTGGTACATACTGAAATATTCAGAAATAGGCAGCAGGAGCTTTCCTTCAGGGTCTGAGGGAATATGTACATCTAACTCAGATCCTAGAATATGAAAAGGGCACTGTTTTCCTCACTAACGCACAAAATAAAATGGCAAAATGTGACCGTGAGGCCCTCTGACATCATTATGTGTCACTCAGCAACAACTGAGTGTGTTGAGCCAGGGAGTTCCATTAGCTGCTGGTGGTGACCTGGTGTGGGGCTGTGGGAGGTGGGAACTGGAGCTTTTCTTCCCCATGTGTAACTTGCCCTTCCCTCAGCGTGTCACCTCCAAGGCTATCCCTGACTAGGGCTCAGCAAAGCTGTGCGTGCTAACTTGCAGCAAAAGGGGTGCCTGCTTTACCTTGGTGCTGGGAGAAAGAAAAGCTAAAGCAAAGTTCAGAGTTGTTTTCCCTCTTAAAATGGTAATGGGAAGTTTGGGTAAGACTGACCCAAAATTGCCAGGCTGTGGTTGTTACATTTGTTGTATTATAACTTAGTTATTCTAATGCATCAACAAATGTAATCTTTTGTTCTGTTCTGCCTCAGAAAAAGGACTTCTCATTTTCCAGTGACAGACATCTTGGCTTTGACAGAAATTCAAGGTCTTTTACTTTGTGCCTTTAGCCACCCTAGGCCAGCAAAAGTGCTGATAGGGGAAAAGAGGGTCAAATGAATACTAGCAATATATGCACTAAATTTCCATCATACTCTGTGTAGCAGAATATGCTGGTAACCTCTCATAAGCTACCTGCAGTACTTTGTCTCCACTAATGTGTTCCTGAAGCCAGAAACCCTTTTTCAATGCATTGAGAGTAGGATAATGAGGAATAAAAACATTCTGGATAAATGTAGGGAGCAGATTTGTCAGCAACCATTCAGGAGGAAAAGCAGATCTAGTTTGTTAGGCATACATTACAGTGTGTAGCTGACAGTGACAGCATGAATTCCTCTGGCTTTCCTGTGGAGATACTGACCCAGAATCCACTTGGAGGGAAGAATAACAATTCCTTTTACAAAATCAGACTAAATTGAAAGAGCAGTGACCCCCATCATAGGAAAAAAACCAAAAAAGCATTGCTTATTACCATGACTTTTGTTGGGCAAAAGGTAGTTCACTGAAGCTTGCTCATTTAGAAGATATAAATAAGGAATGCTTTGTTGCACTTTTTTCTGCCTCCTAGCCTGATGAAATGAGCTGTCCAAGGACTCTCATTTCCTGTCTGCAGAGAGGGAAGCCTAAGGGGTATTTAATGACATGCAGAAGCTGAGGGGAAAGTCATTAACACTCGAGTGTCTAGGTAACTCTCTTAAAAGTTAAGATTAAAAGCTTTGATGAAAGTGACCTTCACACTTCATGTTCCCTCTTTGCTTTTCTCCATGCTTGAAGCTCTAATGAACAATTTTTTATCACTGTAGCACTTGCTTTGTGAAATATTTCCATAGCTCAGCAGGAATTTGGATCCATGGTGGTAATATCTGCAAGCATTGAGTGGGTGCAAAACAAATGCTGGTGTAAAGGGTAACATATTCCCTTTGTAGTGAACTGAACAAAACCTGGAAACTTTGCTAGATACAGGTTTTTAATATTTTAATTAAAACTTGATTATAATTTTAAGAGAGGAGAGAATCATCAAATGTTTGAGTATGCCATGCTGTCCTCTTCAAGCAGGGCAGAAATTTGCTGGGGAGCACAAGAAAAGCATGTTGAGAATGGAAAGAATATGTAAAACCAGGGGCTTATAGTCCTGTGGGCTCCTGGGCAGCAGACTGAAAATTCTGGGCCTGCTGAAGGAGGATGACATGTATTCATGTCTGGATCAGTTGAGAGGACAGGAGAGAATGGAGGTGTGGCATTTGTGCAGAAAGGGAAGGAGAAAAGAAACAAATTTGAAATAAGGAGAACAGTAAGTGCCAGTAGTTAAGTCAGGCTAGAAGACAAGAGTAAGGAGGAGCCTTTTGGGAAGGAATTATCTCTAGGGTAGCTTAGTTTCTTTTTTATTTAAAAATGCAGTAGGTGTTTGTAGTTGTAACTGAAGCTGAAATTAATGGCGCCATTTGAGACACCAGTGCCTGCTTGATTGATTGAAACAGGGAATAGTTTAGGTAAAAAACAATATATCTTTCTTTTAAGATAATTAAAGTTTTATTTTGCTTGAAATTTAAATTTTCTTGTAGTGTTAATGACATAAATCATGCTGGTGTTCCTTTAGCTTTTAGTGAGCAAAAGAGTAAGAAGTTTATTTTCCTGCATTGAAGTAATTATTTTAGCTCATTTTTCATTCCGGATTTTTCATTCAAATAGAAAAAGAGAAAACAGCAGTTTTACCAAACATTATTCTTATGATTCTTGAAGCCCTGAAGCGTTCCAGGAGACACAGAGTACTAGTAGCACATTTCAGAGTAGTTTCCTCCTAATATGCATGGAAAAATCTTTCTCTGATGTCAGCTACAAGTACATACAGATGAAGACACATAAGTAGTTGGTATCACAGATGGTTTTTCATTGTCTTGAAGAAACAATTCTTAGTCTGGCTGACTTTCCCGGATGAAGTCCAAGACCCAGAATGGAGTCAGGATCTTTTCAATGGTGCCAAGCAATAGGATAAGAGGCAAGAAGAAGAAACTGATGCACAGGAAGTTCCACCCTAAGATGAGGAAAAGTATTTTTACTGTGTGGGTGACTGAGCACTGGAACAGGTTGCCCAGAGAAGTTATGGAGTCTTCCCCCAGTGAAGCTATTCAAGAACCTGGATGCAATCCAGTGCCATAGGATGACCCTGCTTGAGCAGGGAGGTTGGAGCAGATAACCCACAATGGTCCCTTTTGGCCTGACCCATTCTGAGATTGTTACTCTTGTTCCACGCTTCGCAGGGGACTGAGCTGCCCTGTCGCCCTGTAGGTCTGATGTTGGAGTGCTGTAGCTTTGTAGGTCTGGGTTGATAACAAATGATGCTGTCAGGCTCCTCTCAACAAAATGAAATGCTTTTTGTCCTCTCTTTAGCAGAGCAGTTACTCTCCAGGTATCAGAGATGAGCAGTTACTTCTCCACATATCCTCAGACTGGAAAAAAGCCCAATGCTTTGATCAGCAAATAACTTTGCATAAGGCTCTGGCAAAAGGGAAAAGTGGTATTTTCATTGTGATTTGTTTGTGGGGAAAGTATCATTATTCTATCACAAATTAACTGTCTAAGTACCCAAAGCTCATGTAATATATTGAAAATGTCAGGATATTTTCATCTTTGTGATTTCATTCCTACTGAGAATTTGTTCAGGATGTGTTGAATTAAAAGTAATATATAAACAAGGTGTGAACAGTTTAGTTAAGTGGTAACCTGAGGTTAAAAACACAGTGATCAAATTCAGTGCCTGAAGTTGGCAGGGAGATCGTCTTACCACCTCGGGAAGACTAGAAATTAAACTTGTTTTGAAACGTAGGTGTTAAATCTGTGAAAAAAACTCACTTGCGTATGTAAATGAAGTGGCTCCCCGGAGATGAGGAGAGCATGTTGAGCTCTTAGGCTGCCTTTAGGAGAGAGAGGGGCCATGCTCCCATCATGTAACGTCTCTGCTGTGGTTCTGTTTTGTAGCATCTGTGAGGAAATCTTCAGGTAAAATCAGGGCTGTGCTCCCTGTCTGGCTGCCCTTGGCCACCTGTCAACAACAGCGGGTGGGGTTGTGCTGTTGACTGCTTGAGCTAACAGAGGCAACAGCTTTGGGTTTATTTTTGTTGGGCTTCTGAGACCTTATTAACTTGAAGGGAGTTTTGGAGATACCGAATTTCTGCATTGTGCTTATGTTCAGTTTTTCGTTCTCCCTGGTGTTGCCTTCAAGTAAATGCATGGCAAGTAGCCTTAAAAGGAACAAAAATCCCTTCCCATTTCACAGTAAGCAGGAGGATTAAGCTCCTTCCCCTGATAATTGGATTCTCTGATTGTCATGGCTTTTGAAGATGATCGTGTATCTTTCTGTATGTGATAGATTATGTGTGTGCCTGTGAACTAAAAGGTAGCTTGGCTTTGAAAATCCAACAAGTTTTCCTCTACAATCATTTTACTTTTGGTTATTTACTTTGTGTGCTAACCATGGGACATGTAACATTCTAGCCAACAAAGCAAGGCAGGGGAAGTCCTCCTTCACCTCTTCCATCTTAGACTCTTCTCAAGCCATAGGAGATTGGTGAGCCTCTGGGGCCCTTTGGAAAATGAAGGTTCTCCCAAGGTTACAGTATTGAGAATGCAAATGACTGTGGGAGCAGAGGGGAAAGTGAACCTCCTTATACTGGTTGAAGTGCAATCCACTTAATCTGTGGAGCAAACACCACCTTTCTATCACCCCTGGTCACCAAAACACAGTTGCAGTTGGATTGTCAGTGTCCAATCACTGTCTTCAAAGCTAGTCTATGTTGTCTCATGGTTTCTAATCTCAGGGTTTAAATTTGGGCAGGTAGCAGTGTCTCTACCTCTGTGTTTGTGCAGTAATACATATGGTATATTTTAAACTCATTCTACCAGCAGGGCTCCAAAGCACTCATGGTATATGTGTTAAAGTCACCATTTTGCATAAACCACGAAGTCTTTGCTTTCTTTTGACAGATTGAAGATATCGTTACGAGAATGCAAGATGACAAAACAGGTGGAGTTCCCATCCGCACTGTCAAGAGCTTTCTGTCCAAAATCCCCAGCGTGGTCACCGGTAAGAACCGCAGTTGGCAGAGAAGAGAATGTGAGCTGGTACTTGCTGACTCTAAACAAACATACTAAAGCCACAAAAAAAGAAGGGATGTGAGGAAAAAAATTCTCCCCTCTGCTTAATTTTTCTATATGCTGTTCTGTTACAGGCTGAAGTACAAAAATTCCTTAGTTCTGTAGTAGTAAACAAGCATTTATATTTCTTTGGGGTGAGTTATTAAAAAAGTTACGTAGTTTTTGTGGCTATCAGAATATCACCAGTCAGAGCTGTTCCCTATGACAGGGGTAGGACAATCTTAGGTAAAAGGTCAGGAAAGAAAGTTGAAATTGTTTCCTTGTTCATACCCAAATACTCTTATTGGCCTTTGATAACAGGTAGAGGAATGAGAAATACCTTTTATGCACGTGTGCTGCTTTGTTAAAGCTCTGTGTACAAAAGTGTGGATGGAGCAGAAATGGAGAGTCAGAATACAAAACCATTCCTCTGTGTATTTCCAGAGTATCTTCCAATGCAACAAAGACCTCTGCCATTGATACATGATGAGTTTATTCAGGGTGATGTAAATTGTATGGAGGATTTGTACTTGGGTATCTGTTGCCTGTTTTCACTGACTCAATAGTAGTGGTCCTGAAGGTTCCTGGGAAAAATAACCATTTATCTGATTTGAAAACTCATTTCATAAGCTCAAGTCTGTAATACACAGACTGGATGTCTTAAGATCGACTCATCTAAAAGTGGTTTCTGTTATTCTGGTTAAAACTCATAGCATTAGGAAGGTAACTGATGTAGTCACCAAGCCACCACATGTTACTCAAAAGGAAATAGGAGACCTCACAGAATTTTTAAACCATGGTTAGCAGCTCTCTGGCATAATGGAAACTGCTCCCTTGCACTCAGTCCTGGAATAGCAGCTGCAATTGCATTGTCTTGAAATGGCTGGTTTTCACAACACAGAGAATTGTGAAAAGATGAAGATAAAATAAGAACAAAACCTCTCTCCAAAGCCCATAGAAATTCTCATATTTGGTGGGGAACAAGCTTGGTACCACTCCCTTCAGGTGATTTGAAGGCAGCTCCCTTGTAACACATGGGCAGTTCATGAAACCTCTGAGTTTGAAAATTATGGGAAAATAACAGCCCAGGGAAGAACATAAAGTTTTCTTCATTTGTTATTTTACCTTTCAGATGCATAGGCCTGCCTATTTGTAGACCAAAACCAATGTATGTATGTTATCAGTGATTGATTGTGAGAGATAAGTGAAGAGGCAAGAGCATCTACATGTGAATAGAAGCTAAGAACACTGGGTTTGTTCACTCTGGGGAATGAAAATCTAAAGGGAATGAGAAGCTACCAAGACAAGGTCAGATTCTTTCTCAGGAGTGCATGTTGAAAGTACCAGTAACAATCTACACAAGTTGCAGGGAAAGAAATCCCAACTAGATTTACATATAGTAAGAAAGTTGTTTATGGTTAGAGCAGGTAAGCATGAGCCCAGTGTCCTGGAGGAGTTGTGGAACCAGTAGTTTGCAGCTGTTCAGAAATTCCTGGGCCCAGCTGAACTGAGCAATCTGACCTAACTGTGCATTTGGCTGTGCTTTGCATGAAGGTTGGACTGGACAACCTTCAGAGAATCCTTCCAACCTGAATTACTCTTACAGTCACTGGATGCTCAGTTTTAGTGCTTGTCTAATTCCACACAATGTCATCAACACAGGAGAAGAACCTGTATTTTCAAAATCTTTGTACCTCCTCTTGGGAAGAGCTCAATTCTAGACCATGGCATTCTCACACACCTTTTATTTCTACCTGAAAAATGAAACAGCAATGCTGAGATGTGATTTACTTGGCAGGCTCACAGTGACTGTGATTAACAGGGATTTATTTTTGCTTGACATTTCTATTGTAATTGCTTCTCACAGGAGAAATATAAAATCTTAAAGGAAAAGAAATATTACAGGAGTGCCTTGGTGCTCCAAGCAGGCAGCTCTGTTTATAGTACAGTGAAGTGGGTGTTTGATTTAAAGTTTGAATACCAGGGAAAGAACTGCTCGTCTCTGTTTTGCTTTCATCTGTCCTGATGCCTTAGGTGTGAATGAGGTATTGGGTAACACAAGGAGAAGAAGCCTCAGGGAGTTATCAATAATGGTCCTCTCTTGACAACAGAAATCTGGGGAAAAGGATGAAAAAACTTTTTTTTGAATGTGTGATGAGTGTGTGTGGGGATGCTGTGCCAAAGACACATTTCAATCTGCTCTGGAAGTAGATTTGCGTATCCCCTTTCCAGTCTTTTGGCTCGAAGTAGGTCAGTCAAAGGAGGACACATCACACCATTATCTTCTTGGTTCACTTTTATGGGCAAGCCATAGAGAATGAAAGTAGGATGGGACCAGTCTATGTGGCACCTGTGTGCATGTGTCAGACATTGTCCAACATTCAGTTTAGAGTATGGAATATAGAAAAAAAATGCCTGAGGGTAGATTTTGAGTAGTGCTGTGATCTGTGCCCAGAATGGGTTGTCAGCCAATGCATGTAATGGCAGCTGCTGCAAAAAAATGGAGTTGCACGTTTCTCTTCTAGTGAGAAAAAAAAAAAAATTCTCAGTAAAGCTTTTGTTTCTGTAGATGAACTGTAAATTCTATTTTCCCAGTCATCAGACTCTTGTAGGAACATCTCATTATACTAACCAGCAACAAAACTGGCTTTCTCATCTTCTTTTCTTATAATTGCATCTTAAAACAAACCTCATTTTTGGTAGGAGGACCACACACATATACTTTTTTCTCCCACTGGTTCAGACTTGGTCTTATACAACATTGCCAAAACAAGTCAGAAAGGAGTCAGTGCTGCAACAGCAGGGCTTTCCAGTACCAAAAGCCTCCTTCACACTTCCCAGTTTGCCCCACACTCCCAACCTCATTGCAGATTCTCCTGTTTTGTGTACTGACTGATCCTGTGTATCAGCATCTTTGCTATCATAATCCAAGGGAGACATGCAGTCTTGAATTGTTGCACTAGTCTGCCCTCCTACCAAAAGGTTTCCATACAGCTTCATTTTGATCCATACCCCCTGACTTCAAGCGTGGCTGTCCCCAGAGTTCCATTTTGAATTATACCTCCTCCTCCCAGCAGCAGTCCCATGGCTGGTCCCTTGCTCCTGCACTGCTCCTGACCCTCATCCCAGCACTCGTCTTCCTGCTCTGCTCCCAGCACTGCCTCCATGGCTGCAGGTGGATTGATGAGTTATGTCTTGGCTGTACTGGCTTGGATTGAGTGATGCCATGCAAGCTTAGTGCACACAGCTCTGCCAGTGCATTTCACTCCAGTCCTGCCTTGTCTGCCTTATATAAGCCCTGGACCTCTCTCAGCAGAAAGTGCCAGTTTTACTGAAATGTGCCAGATGGCCTGTCGCTACTTGAGACTCATGAGCTAAACTGCTTTGTGTCTCTGTCTGAAGAAGCCAGCATGGGTCTTGGCAAGTGCCCATGGAGTTGTCCCAGAATACATCAGAGTGTCACTTACTCAGAGAAAATACATTTGGCTGGAGTATGGAAATCCCACAGCATTGTGAAAGAGAGACTTTATTATTGATAACGTTCCCTGATGATGTAGTTCAAAACAGACAAGTTCTGCTGGAGAACTCTATACACTCATTGAGAAATTAGCTGCCTTGGGGCCAGTCTGAGAGTGTTTGTTGCCGTTTCACTTCAGAGGAGCTCAAGCACATCTCTCATCCAGGTACAGCAGCCAGAGGCCCAAGGGACAAATAAGTTCCTCATGTCCAGAGTTTCAAAGACCCCTGTTCAGGTGAAATGTACAAAAAAAGATGGTTGTGGCACGGGGAGCAGGCCCAGACCTGGCAATGGTGGCAAGAGCCATCATCCAAAGAGCAGGCTGTGAGGCTGAGTGCTTGGCCAGAATGTTTGCTTTCTTAATGCTTCTTTTCAGGGGTAGAACTTGTCTTGGTGCCTTATGGAAACTACTGTCATTGGGATCAAAACTTCTATGAGCTGACCACCAATAGATTGGCTTCCCCAGGCTGTCTGTCCAGCTACTTGCATCACCTTAACACAGGGCTTTCACTGCAGGACTGAGTCTGATATAGATTTCCTTCAGTATTTGGGTAATTTTGTTCTAGATATTTTGTCTTTCCTCTGTAGTTTGAAAAATAGGACGCTTGAAACATGGTACTGACTCTGTTTCAGGCATTTAATAGATGTAGATAGTCCCAAATCTAAACCAAGTTCAATATTCTGCTAAGCATGAATTAGTCTATTTAGTTAAAACAAGCAAACAAAAAGCCACTAACAGACAAAAAAAATTCCAAAATGTAAATCAATTTCCAAACTAATACTGGATATTTACAGATATATGAAGGATATATCTGTAACATGCTCATGGGTTAAAATTGGTATATGTTTATATGTGCATACTGTATAACCTTTGATGGTTTTCCACATTTCTAAAGAGTAGATGCACAGTAAATTTAACAGTTTAGCAATTGCTTGGTGGAAATTGGCTTGCCAAATACAGGTTGGGCATACAAATCCATTTATTTCTCATTAAAAAATCAATTGTTCTGAGCAAGTTGCATTTAAACTAATTCAAGCCAAGATTGGGCTTCTTCATAACAACTTACATTTCCTTCTTTTATGCATCCCTTTAAATTGCACCCAGTGGAAATGTAATCCCTCTATCTCCCAATAAGGAGTCTAGGATGTCAAAGCTGCTGTGAATCACACAGTATTAGACATGTCTCAATTACATGAGTAGTGCATGTCTTGCAATTTTTTTTTTTTTCTGTAGCTTTCTCTTAAGTTCTCCACTTGCCTGCCAGGAGACAAATTAACCCAGTTAAGGAGTCAAACTCTTATGCTGTCTTCATCCTCAGCTCCCTCCTCCCTCCCTTTTTCTCCTTAACTACATCCAGTTTCCTACCTTTCAAATGGTGAGAAGGATGAGGGAGAAGAAGATGAAAACCAGCTCCCTGAAGTGTAGCAATTTTGTGTCTGGTGTAAAGATGCAAAGCAATACCTTGTGAAGCAAAAGCTTAGAGGATTTGATTTCAGAGGACAAGGGGTATAACAGATTAATCAAATAGGACGTGGTCATCAAAGCAGCAAGAGAAAGCAATCAGAATTAACATTTTAAATAGGATATTCAATATATATTTCTGTGCATCTGCTCATGTGTACACCTAAATACATGTAAATAGTGTGCAAATTTTGTTAAGAATAAGCCTGAGTGCTGTGTTGCATGCTAGAAATAGCCAAGGACAGGTTTGTGCATTTGTAGGCACTGTGCAGAGCGAGGACTGCTGGTGTTTGTGCATCACTGCCCTCTGCCGCAGCCAAGCTGCAGTTCAGTTCACATCGTGCAGCTGCTTGCCTTCCTCACAAGTGCTGTGTCTCTATTGTGCTTTCCCAGCTCAGGGAGAGGGCATGCACTGCATTTTGTGTCCTGCTCGTTCCATAGCAGTGGTCCTTCAGTGCTTTGTGGCATAAACCCAGCCCAAATACTGGGGAATGTGTGACTTGACAGCTACTCTGGGTCTGGAGAGGAAGGATGGTTTTCATAGCTGACTGTTGATGCTACTTCCATGTGCGTTATTCATAATTCTCCATCCTCTTCAGGACTGCTCATCTACAAAAAAGCATGCTTTTACATCACATGAAGCTTAAATATCCCATAAAAATGTGTGCTTGCACTATGGGATAAATCCTAAATGATTAAAAATTAACCATCACTTAAAATTACCAAAATTGGATCCTCTTCATAACTATGTTCTTTCATATGACAGCACTTAAAAGTAGTTGCACCTGAGATGAAAAATACTGAAGGAAATGCACATCACAGCATGGGGTGCATTAAAATTTTGCTTAAGCCGCTGAAAAACAAAAGCCATCCTGAGGCTTTAGTATTATTTCAGTCAATAAAAAGGTTTCCTAAGTGCTAAAGTCAGGAATATTATGAGAAGTTTGACTTCCATACATTAGAATTGTGAAGGTCCTTCCTGGTCCTGCTTGTCTTTGCTGTATTTGAACCTCTGCATTTGTCAAGTGAAGCTCGGATTAATCAGAAACTTAAATAATTATGCTGCATGGACATTCCTGTGGCCAAGGAAACTGCAATGAAAAATCACCCAAATCACCAAATGATGCAGCTTTATCTTTCTGCAATTACTTGTCTACTTTTTCTGGACATGAGAGATGATATTAGAAGGGAAAGTAAACCCAAGACAACCTTCCAGCCGTGTGGGCAGAAATTAGAACACAAAATTACAATTTTTCTTACTGCCAAACATGATTATAAAAATTTCTGGTCTGGAAAGCAACAAATAAGAGCTATGAAACAAAAAAAACAAAGCAGTTCTATTAAAAATTGCTTAGTATTTTTTCCCTACCAAAATTTGCTTTTAGGCCTTTTCAGTCTTTGAGTTGAGACTAAAAGCTGGAATATGGAGATTGCATCACAAATTACCTGTTGAATTCCGGTGTTTAGATAAATTGGTAATTCAGCTACAGTAACAAAAAAATATTAGATATTAAGAAGGGTCTTGTTGCTGACTACAGTTTTATTCTGAAATACAGTATTTAGCTAAAGGAATATTGTGGCTAATGAATAAAGCATTAAAAAGAAGTCAACAGTATTTCAATGCCTGTAGAAATACATAGGGATGAATGATTAATGCTTTTCTGTATTCATCTCATCTTCAAAAGCACAGCTTTATTACAGAAGGTTGTTTCCAGATCTGAATGACACAGCAAAAGAGCAGAGATTAATTGTAAGAACTGTGTGGCTTTGTTTTTTTTGGATGGGAGTGCTGAGCAGACTGCACTCAAGCTGCAATACTTCACCTCTCCTGTCTTCATAGCAACCTGGAAGTTGTGTGGTGAAGGATCTACCAATACAGTTTTGTTTTTTCACACCTCTTGCTTTGTTTCTGCCCTTCCTCCAGCATTCCTGTGGGCTGCAAAGCCTCAGCACAGCAGAGCAGCTTTGCTCCTGCTGTACCCGAGAAGTCACATCCCCCCGAGGAGCATGTGGGGCTCTGACCCCTCGACGAGCCAGTTTTAACTTCATGGTACTGCAAAAGCAACAACATATAAAAGCACAATGATAATCAATAGCAATGTGAAGGCACAAATCTTTGAGTGTCGATTGACAGCCATTACTTTGAATCTGCTGCTTTAATTCAATGCTATTCCAACCATTAGAAAAAGAACCAACTCATATTATTGGGTGAATACATCTGTCTCTTTATTCCATGCATAGATTCTCTTCGTTGTTATCTACTATTCTTTGGCTTTTTAAATCAATGTAATTGATAGGGTATTATTTATTGGGCAGATTCTAACTTGCATTTTAATTAAAGTTTATTTTGCAAAAAACCCAAGAATTTTTTCTAGGATTTAAATTTCCTTACTATAATCAGTGTGTTGTTTTAATTAAATACAGAAGTTAGCTTCAATAACTATAAATCCAGGCTCATAAATAATTTTTACATGTTAGGTTTGATAGGTGAATACTGTATGTTTGATATATCTCAGTTACAACATTGAAGTTACTATTAATGTCACTCCTGGGGGTGAGTGAAAAGGAAGGGTTGGCTTTGCTTTTTTGCTCTAAATAGTACAGAGAGTTCCATAAACTACCAGTTTACTTTTACTACCACAAATTCCCAGAAATCGCTGTTGCTGAAAGCTGTGCTGGGCAGTGAGAAAACATCTCCACAAGAGGCTGTTGGCAAAGGGGGTTGGCATAGTTCTAGATTGGACAAACTGTAGGGCCTGGTTTGTGTGAATACCCTGAATGGTCAATGAATACCTTGTTTTGTTCTGCCTGTTGCAGCAGAAATACACAGCTCTTTCGTCTTTTACTTGCACCTGAAAGCGCCATAGATTTGGCTTTAGCATCATCTAGAAGAAAAGGCAAAGAGGACAACAAAAAGCTTTCAGGCTTTCCATGCATACCCATTGCTATAAATGTATACATTTACATGTTTTCTTTGGCTTTTATTTTTTTTTTTTCCTGTGTGGATAAATCTCTCAAACTGCATGCTGGCTTCCCATGGAATTGTTTTGAGTATGGTGTGAAATGATGAGCTTGGATATATTTGATGTATGATTCACTACCACATGCAGAGAAGAAAATTATATTTTGGTCCTGCAGAGCTATAAAACTAAGCAATTAGGTCTTTGTTCAGTTAATTCCTGTTTGGTGACCGGGTGCTTTGCTAGAAAAGAGTCTCAGGATTCAGCTCCATTGCAAGGCCACTGTATTGTAGGAATTTTCCCCGTGTAGATACCTCCACAATATGGCCAGGATTGCAGACTAACTCTCACCTAGGAATGAATAATAAAATTGACAGGAAACTTTGAATAGTTGGTTAATGTAATATGCTAAATATACTCATAGGCAAAAAAATAGAATAGACTGATGAGAACACTAACTTATGTTTCTAGCAGTGGAAGGTTTTACACCCAATTATTGTGGGGTGTTGTGTGGTATTGCATAGAAATTCTGTTATTTTTTTATTGCGGATAGGATTTAGTCTCTTGGTGTTCTATTTGTTTTTGTTTTGTTTTGGTTTGGTTTTTTTGAAACTCAGTTGCTTGCTGGCTGATGCCAAAATGGTTGTCAAAATCACTGAGTGAATAATTGAATCATTTCTGATGAGTTTTCCTTTCATGATATTTTACTTTTGCCCTAACTACCCAGTAAGTTTCATTCCTATTTCCCGAATAGGTTAGACTAATGGGAAACCACACTTTTTAACAAATGAGATCTGCCAAATGTCCAGTGTTTTGTTGAATGCTGTCTATATTTTTTCTACTATGAGAGACAGGAAGCTGTAGTGGCTATAGAAAACAAAAGATACCGTGTTCTGATAAAATTGTGATCAGAAGGCTGTCATTACTGAAGCTAATGAATTGGACAGTGGCATATTCATCAAAGCTTTTTTTTTTTCGAAAGCAAAAAACCCCATAATATGAAGACTAAATCTTTTAAAATATGATTTCTAATTTTGCACTGTAGCATCTCATGTTCTTCGTTTCCATCATTGCTATATGGGCAGTGCATTATAATTTGGTTTTGTGTTTGTTTGGTTTTTTAAGTAGGAAGAATTGATTTTAGAGCTCCAAAGAGCATTAGGTCTTTGACACTCCAGCCTCTTGTTACCCAGTCTGTCTGTACATCCAGGGCTGCCCCATACTGGATACAGAATCTGGCACTTAGTTAAAATTTCATCTATTTGGTGATTGCCCAGTGCTGTGATTTGTCCTGGTCTCTCTGCAGGACCTCTCTGTCTGCAGCTCCTCCCAATGTACTATCATCAGCAAACTTACTCGGTATGCTTTTGAATCCTGCATCCAAGTCGTTTTTGAAGATGTTGACAAGAATTGGCCCTAAAATGGAGCCCTGGGGAACCCCACTAGTAACCAGTCAGCAGTCAGATGTCACCCCATTCACTCTAACCCTTTGCATCTGGCCCGTGAGCCAGTTGCTCACCCATCACATGATGTGTTTTTCCTGCTGAGTGCTGGACATTTTGTCCAGAAGGATGCTGTGAGAGAAAGTTTCAAAATCTTTACTGAAATCCAAAAAGATTACATCATGTGGCTTCCTTTGATCAACTAGGTGGGTTACCTTGTTATAACAGGAAATTATTGCTGTTGACAAACAACAGATCAAGGAAGGCATCTTTCTTAGTTGGCACCCTTAGTACCTGTGTTGTGAAGTTATCATCCAGGTGCTTTGGGGATCTTTTGGATCTGTTTGTGCCAGCTGTGGGGTATTCCCATAGTATGTTAGCATGTCCTGGCACCATCTCTGTCAATGACTTCCTGCTCATTTGGTCCCTGCTCAGGGCATTAGGCTGAGGTGCCTGAGGCAGAAGTGTTACTGTAGCCAGCATCATAGAGGGATAGCATCTCCCTGACAGCTCAGCAATCCCCATGGCTGGGCACAGGCTCAAAGCAGGTTGGCTGGGAATAGACATGAGGCCTTGAGCTCCCACCTCTCTGTGCTGGGGGAAGCCCTCTGGCAGCCTCGATGCCTTACTGAGGCGCTTAGCATCATTGTTGTGTAACACTGCTCTACCCTCTCCATTCCTGGCAAATTTGTAAGAGTTGTGACATTAAAGTTGGTGAAGAGGGGGGAGAGACCAGAACAGTATCTAGTGCAATCAGGGGAATAAAGATCAGGAGAGTACCTCTTGGAGCCTCTCTACTGTAGTCAGCCTGCTTCTGGAGCTCTGTGCAAGTTAGATTTGAACATAACTTCTAATTAGGTATCTGGGTCATGTTTGACATGTTCTTGGTTCGGCATTGACGTTTCTGTGCTCCTACTTTGCTCTAAATTTGCCAGCTGTTTTCCTTAAATAATTCCACTTTCCACTAACGGATTGTGTATCTTATGTAATTACACCCACGATAGTGTGAGGCCAGTCATAGGGACACAGAGGTAGAAATAGCTCAGCGTTTTACACCAGCCTTGGCATTCCTTAATTAAATCATTAAAATTTGGATTCCCATCTCTGCTGTGACAAGTTTCTTTAGCTCTGCTGAGCTCTCATTCATAACATGTAGACTTTGTCATTTTACATGAGCTCTGGAAACAGCTGTCATCTGTTTCACTGAGTCCTCTAGGCCTTGCATGTCAATCCAGAAATGTCAAGATTAAACTATTTTTCATTACTTCTTTTCAGCAGTCAAAGCATTTGTTACCAATCTGGATAGATTTGGGGATGAGTTGCATGAATTTTCTTCAAATATTCTCAGGCCATGAAGCATTTTCTGAAACAGGGATTCACATTATGTGAGCTAAACTAGTCACAGCAGTTTAGGTGCAGATTGTGAGAGTGCTGGAAAAGTCATGCTGGGATGTAGAGTACCAGACCAGGAAAAAACTTTGCACGTGCAGTGACATGCTGGAGATTTGTCATTCTGAGACTCCTGTCATTAAAGCAGTAGTCTCAGAATGACAAGCAGGGTTTTTTAAAGCAAGGTTTGTTCCATTAGGGCCCATGCTCTTGAAAGAAAGTTTTACAAAAAATGTCTGATTTCGTCAAGACTCACTCCTCTCTCCTGGGATTCCTGGGCTATTCTGTTCATAGAAAAGGCAATGCCCATTTAAGGGACAGTTTATTTGAGAATTATATCTGCGTACATATTGCAGTAGATGCCTTACTATCCCATTTTTAAAAATCATTCTCTTTTAAAGTTAAGAAATCCTGATGGTCCTCCTCCTCCTAATTCACCCTTTAGCTCCTGTCTGTTCTTTTTCATGTGTGTGGTACCTTCCACCACTGGCCGCACCCAGTGTGGTTTTTTCAAGCCCACCTCTGAAAGGAGCCTACAAGAAGGATGGAGAGGGACTTTTACAAGAGATGTGGCAGGACAAGAAGGCAGGACTCAAACTAAAACAGTAGGTTTAGATTAGATATTAGGGAAAAAAATAAATTTACTGTGAGGGTGACGAGGCACTGGAAGCGCCAGCTTCTCAGAGAAGCTGTGGATGCCCCATCCCTGAAGGTGTTCAAGGATAGGTTGGATGAGGCTCTGAGCAACCCGGTTTGGTGAAGGGTATCCCGGCCTATGGTAGGGGGGTGGGAACTAGATGGTCTTTAAGGTCCCTTCCCAACCCAAGCCATTCTGTAAAAATAGTCCACATTTGCCAGGAATTAAAGCCAACATGCTCTAATGTGTGGCAAGACAGCACACAGGAATGGGAGCTTGCGGAGTGTGTCAGGAGAGGTTGAAAAGCCATCACACCTTGATTGTGAGGGTCATCTGCAATTGCATGTTTTCATTTTTGTGTAACAGTCATTGTTCATGGGGACCTGTAGGTTTGCCTGCAGAACAGGAGGGAGTCCTTTGCAGATGGTACTCAGAGAGGTGCATTAATATGCTGCCACAGTGAGAGGTAAAACCCACAGATGCTTTGTGTCATGCCTTCGTGGGTCCATGGAGCCACCTTGCTGGCTTTGCTAAATTAAAGGAAGGTAGCATCTGCTCTTCAGCTTGGCAGTACCTGATCAGCTTGACTGAGTCTGCGAGCTTGTTCCTGCCTGTGTCACTCACAGTTCATCCTCTCTTGTCCTGTTGCATAGCAAATTTTATTTCTGAAGAAGTATTGTAGAATTCCACTGTCCTACTGAAAACCTCTATAGACTCAAACAGTAATACGAATGGCAGCTGCATTTTGTTACATAAACTTATGCTTTTTTATTATTATTTTTGAACTTTGTACATTAAGCTTTTGGTGATGAAAATGGTAATTTCATGGTATGTTTTGGGGGCATGGGATAATATGCAACCTTCTTTCTGTAAATAATCAGAGGTGCCAGGTAGGGCTGTAGTAGCGATGATAATGTGCAATACCATATTTTTAGTGAGAACTTGCTGAAGGGCCTTTGGCATCCAGAGGGGTTGCACTGTATCTCTTTAGGGAATTTGCTGTAAGTGCTCTGTTCTGAGGTGGGTTTCTACAGAACAGTTGTGAGCAAGACTCTGCAGGATCCCTGCTGGTGTTGGGATAGAAGTTTTCTGAAAGGGTAACTTCTAGCAAGGCCAGGCTACAGTGGGTATCCACACATGCAGCTGCACTTGGAACCCTTGTGGCAAAGACAGTATCTTTGCAAGCTCCCTGTAGGTGCTGGGAGGGACAGAATATAGGCATGTCCTTTTCAGGTGTGTCCCTTTTCTTCTGCTTCTGCCTTTTTTTCCTTATACCCTGCAGCTGCTGAAGGGACCAGTCTCACCAACTGAGATGTGAGTGAACAGAAGATTTCTCTGAAGTGACGCTCTTGGCTAACATGGGGCAAGTTGGCAGAGGGGAACTGCAAAATGCAGGCTCTGAGGGGTATAGTAAGATTGCCCACTTTGTGTCAAACCAATGGCCACCAGCAACCCTCTGGCAGTGGATCCCGTAAGGGATATCTAGGGTAGCATATAAGAAAAAAGCCAATATTTAGCAATAATGTGAAGGTATGTTGCTTGGTCTCCAGCTGTCTGGACTGAGAGGGACATTGTGGGGGTCATAGTCTTTGTTTTGCCATTCTGCACTGATTTGATTGTATTTATATTTTTCAGATATCTGGAACAAATGGTTTTACCTCACAGTAAGGAAAAAAAAAAACATTTTAGGAAGTAGTTTGGAATATGATTAAATATTTTGAGTGTTTTACGTTGACATACATAAAATCCTCTAAATGTACACGTAATGTACTTTTTAGCTTGTGTGTGCCAGACACAAAGGTGCTCTGTCATACACATGGATTTTGGTGTTTTACTGGAAAAATTTTCAGGTTAACATGTAGATGTTCTTCACTCCTCTCCTGACTAATACAGACTAAGAGTTGGACTAGATTAACATTGTAGATCCCTTTGAAATGAAGTATTCTGTTGTATTCTAGTCAAGTAACCATCCCAGTTAGTTAGCTGAAGAGACTGGCTGAGAACATGCTTTTGAAGTGCTAGTGCTATGGAAAGCCACTGCTCTGTGCAGAAAGATCCTGCACTGATTTTCTTCAGCACCCAGGACATCCCACCCTTACTATCTCGGCATGCTTGAAGGTTTCATCTTTCTGTGCAGTTCAAAGAAATTAGTCAACATTCCTTATTCCATCACATCCCACCTGAATATGCTCAAATTGTTACTACCCTTCTTTGCCACTTGACATCACTCCTGTTTTATCTCTGGGCTGTGCTTAAGTCACAGGGGTGACTTTAGCCTTTTATGCTTGTTTAGGATCATGATGAATGGTGGCATTTTGATACAAAATTAGTTTTGTTTGGCTTTTGGCTTTTTGTTTGTTTGTTTTTGGTTTATTTTTTTTAGATTTTGGATTTATAGATACAGCTGGAATGTAGAAAAAATAAAAAATCCACCAAGTGTGTGGTTTACAGTTAATCGAATATGTACCCTGCAGAATGTTTTGTCCCTTTAATGTTGCATTACTGAGTACTTTCATGAAAGATATTACCCACTTACCCTGCAGAGATACTTTTTATATGTATCATTGGTCATTTACAAAGAAATATCTGCAGTACTGGAAGACTGATGTGAATTATATAGCTCTTTGTTTTACTGTGTATGAACTAAAATGTTCCCACATTGTGGATGGGGTGGTTTTCTTTTTTTTAATGTATAATTTTACATGTGAAAGCATAACTGAAGAAAAAAATGTGCCCAGGTTTTCCTATAAATCTCAAATTGTTTTAGAGAGTTTTGACTTCTGAATTGTAAGGCAAAAAGTAACAATCTGATGAATTATAGAATTTATTATGGGCCTATATGCCAGCTCAAGAAAGAGATGAATGCTTGAAACCAAGCTCAGGCTCCTCCAATATTTGTGTAGCTAGGTGAAAGGCTTGAAGTGCCCTTGAAATAAGCTTGGCATTAAAAAATGGCTCTAACCATTATGCCAATTTATCTTGTTGAAAGCTGGTTAGATGTAGGCTCCTGAGGGCTTTTCAGTTTTGAAAATGGAACAAAAGGCTCTAAAGTAATTTCTGAAACTTGTGCTCAGTATATGTTTTAAAAATTCAGGAAGGGTGTCTGTAGGACAATTTTTAGATGTGTTGGTCATTTGTCTGGGGTTGACATCCTTTGTAGTCAAGAGTTGTAACAAATCAGTTCAGGGTAGTTCTCAAAACCACAAATAGTTATTAGCCTGCTGTGGCCCAGTTTTAATCTGAGGGGAATGTCCATGTCTTTGTGTATTCAGGGAGGCAAAGGGATGCAAATAACTAGAGAGAAGAAAAGGAAAAGCAGGCAAGGAAGTGCATTTGTTTTACTTTCCGAATTACTACTTTAGAATACCAAATTACAGACAGCATGCAAATACCCAACAATTTAGTTTCATAAAAGGGAGCATTCTGCAGCATAAACATATAATTGCTTCAAAATAGGTTTAAGACAAAAATGTGCATTTAATAACCAGATGATAAAATTGAAGAGATCTTAATGGAAAAAAAAAAAAATCTAAGCTGACTGGAGACCTACTTATCTCCTTTCCTGATATCCTGATAGCCACTGATTATACATCCTGCTAAAAGGATAAAGGCCCCTATTATTTTTTTCTACAGATCAACTTTTCTTACATTATTTTAATATTGAGAAAGTAATCAAGCCCCATCAACATGTGGCTGTTTTCATTGGCATGTGCTTTGGCAGGGGCTGTTGTGGGTTTGTATGGAGCTCTCAGTCTGCACAGGAAGGGACTTAATAGTGCTCCAACTAGTCTAAATACAGCTAGTAGTATTTAGAAGTAGTTATATTCTTCCCTGATACCGGAACTTAACCAAGATGCTGTTGCCCAGCCGTGACAGCTTGGTGTGGTGACATTTGCTTGTGAGGCAGCTCTGGTGCTACAAAGACAGCAGGCAGGGTCACGCCAAAGGCACCAACTTCCTGACCCTGTATTAAAAGCCTCAGAAGTGAAAGAATTGAAAAAATTATTAGGAGCTAGAGATGTCTCCTGTGGTACCCACTTCCCCATGCTGGATTGCTGGCCTTCATGGCAGTCTGGCAGTGCAGATACCCTTTCTCCCACAGCCAGAGATTCAGGTGATCCAGAAGCTCCTTTACAGGGGACTCCTGCAGGGTGGGAACCCCACTTGAATCACTCATGTGCCACATGGCCCAAAAGCTGCTAACTGGCCATCCCTGCCCAGAGGGCTTCAGATGAGTGTTGCCAACAACTGTCTAGTTCTTGATCATCTGCAAATGCTTGAAAATTTTACTTCTTGTTGTTGCCCATGGTAAACTTCTGTACTGTGCTCTGCTTCCAGGACTTGATTGCATATCCTGAAGCAGTTTCTTTACACATTTAATCTGAAGTGGTAGTGAAATAAACATATCCTTTCCATTTTGTGTTTTCTTTTCAAATAATGGAAAAATCCATTCTCCCTTAAAGAATCATTGAATTCTTTATGTTGTAAAAGACCTTTAAGACTATTGAGTCCAATTGTTAACCTAACACTGCCAAGTCCATTGCTAAACCATGTCCCTGAGTGTTCCATCCACATGTCTTTTACCTATCTGTTACCTCCAGACATGGTAACTCAACTTGGGCTGCCTGTTCCAATGCTTGATAGCTTTGTAAGGGAAGAAATTTTTCCTAATATCCAATCTTCTAGACTTATCACTTGTTATATGGGAGAAGAGGCCAACCCACATTTTGCTACAATCTTCTTTCAGGTAATTTTTAGAGAGTGGTAAGATCACCCCTGGGCTAAACAACCCGTGGGCTTCTTGTCTTGATTGGAGGGAGCAGAACAGTTTAACCATGTTGAAATAAGTATCTTGTGTTCTTTTGATCTGTATATGGTCTACTCAAAAAATGCAGCCACTAGGGAGAGGCTACAAGTTTGTTGGCCATTTTGTAGTTTTCTGGAGGTTTCTGTGCTGTATTGTAGCAGGCTGACCCTGGCTGGACACCAGGTATCCACCATTGCACCATCATTCCTCCTCCTTAGCTGGACACAAGAGAGAAAATGTAACAAAAGTCTCACAGGCCAAGATCAGAACAGGGAGAGATCACTCACCAGTTACTGTCACAGGCAAAACAAACTCAGCTTGGGGAAGTTAACTGAATTTATTTCCAATCAAATCAGAGTAGCACAATGAGAAATAAACCCAAATCTCTTAACAACCTTATCCCAGAGAGCCTATCACCTCCACTGATGGGCTCAGCCAACACCAGTGGCAGGCAGACCTGTCTTGGAGCCAGCAGGCACTGGCTCCGTCAGGCACAGGGGAGACTTCTAGCAGCTTCTCATCAAAGCCACCCGTGTAGCCCTGCCCCTGCCCAAACCTTGCCATGCCAATCCTATCCATGTGTATAAAGTGCTTGTCTTTTACTGTGAACTGATAGCCTCAGTGAAGCCTCACAAGAACAGCCTCCAGACTTGGACTCGCAAGACCTGCTAAGACAGGTATTTTTATGACCCAGGTCTAAATCTAAGGAGAGTTAAAGTCACAATACCAAAAGCATCTCTGGCAGAAACACAGCCAGTTTACCAGACCAGCATTCTGGGTTTTTATAAAGTGTAATTTGAAGAAAGATTTCTTATTTTAACTGGGACATTGAGGAAAGCTGGAGATAATGATTGTATCTTGTAATGTTGGATACTGGGAGGGTGTGTTGAAGGATAAGTCATTGGCATGAGAGAAGTTTCTTTAAGAAGTAGGTTAATAATCTGTCATGCTGTCTTGCACTTTATAATAAGGCTGTCATCTCACAGGTGGCTCTGTGACATGACTGTTTTCAAGTTTAAATTCATAGAATACCCCCTGATGACTTTAGGAATATCATCTCTTGCTTTAACCTCTTCTCTCACCAGACCAGCTCCTGGTAGCAAATGGTTGTTTCAGCCAAAGTCTGGCAGCCTTTGGTTGGGTATTACAGCAAATGTGGTCAGAGCCATGAAAGGAAACTGTTACTTGATTGGGTGCTTGGTTTCAAATTTGAGTGACCGTGTTGTAGTCTGATCTTGTTTGCACAAATCAGTCTGTGAGTAAGCTGGTGACAGAATGTAAATGCTGCTCTTTCAATTTGCTCTCTCAAGTTGGAAACAATATTCTGAGTTACCTGTCTTGGGACCTACTGTAGTTTGCTCTGAGAACAGCATTAGCAAAATTTGCACAGCACTGATAGGTTTCAGTCTGTTAAAGTAAAACCAGAAATGAGCCTTTACAGAGCAGGGATTCTGCACAGGAGGAGTAGGACTGGGGGAATTTTATTGGCAGGAATTGGTACTAATGTTCAACACTGTGAAGTTGCAAGGCATTTTATGTTTTCACAGTGTTAAGTAAACATCAATTCATTAATCTTTACAGCTCTCCTGAAAGACATTACACTTTCTTCAGCCATATATTTGTCCTTCAGGAATATTATATGTGGTCTTTCTCAAGCCATACAGAAATACACCAGAATGGAAGTTTGGATATCCCTGATGAAGTCCAAGTACATCCAGTAGCAGAAAAGAACTTTGCCATTTTTTATGTTTCGCATTCATGTATATGTACAGGTGATTACAGAATTCAGTGGAAAGCATGTTCACATATCTTGGATTAGCATTTCACCATTTAGATTTTGTAAGCAAATTTTGGTTTTGCATACCTGTCATTGTTTTCCGCATCTATGTTCTTATTCCTTGGGCCTGTTTTTTATAAGCTTATCCTCTTGCTTCCTGTATATTTTCTCCATCGACATCTATTATTACTCTTTCTCGTGTCTAACTTGCCTAGCTAATGGAGTGTGAACAGGCTGAGAAGTTTATTTCAGAATAAATCACTACATTGGACAGAATCTGCTGAGCTTATGAGATACCATGGTTGTAAAAAGTGACCTGACATGCTTTCAACTGGCTTCATCAGAGTTGTGACAGTGCCATTAGCAGTGCAGTTGGTACAATACCCAAAATGCTGGATACGGCAAGGGCAGGAGAAGGTACAGCCAGCCCTCGTGGGGCAGTGTGATTGCAGTTGTCTGAAGAAACTTGGCAACTTTTAACCAAGGAATATGAGGTGTGGTCAGAATTACTCTACACACATTACCATACAGAAGATGAGGAAAGACAGTTCTTTTCCAGTATAACTCTGGGGTTTAGACCTGGTTATTCTATGTTTTCATAGAAAAATATAATGCCACTGGGGATGCCTTTGCTATGTCAGAGTTAATTTGACCTGTAATTTTTTTATATGCCCTTTTGGAGAGTATTTTATACTGAGATTGAAGTAGTATTTGGAACATTATATGCCTATTCACTATTCTTCCACTTAATCTGGTGTCACTGAGTTACCTTGCTTTTTGTACAGTGGGATTTCTGGTCCCAAGTCCTCCACACATCATTTTCATGCTTGTTCTTGCAGAGGGGACCATATAATGACCAATCTGGCAATTAATCTCCAAGCTGTGTTCCTGAGGAGGGACTATATGAGTATACAGAGACAAAGCCATAGATTCCTGTATTTTTATCTAAATTTTAGTGTCTGCTTCTGTTACAAAACATTTTGTTTGACAGAAGTGACTTTGTAATTTTCCCCCCTCTGTTTAACATGATCTCTTTTCAGATCTGACTTTGTTTCTATTGCATTGCTTTAGAGATGAATTTGCTGTAATACTTCCAATTTTTTTTTTCTTCAAAATTTTTGTCCCTCAACACATTCTGTCCGTTTCACTCCTTACATTTCCCCTCTCTTGAGTCAGTTTAATTCATAAGGTCTTAGCTTTAATCCTTTTGGGTGGTTAACCTGTTTTAGATGTTTATTTTTGTCTGGGAGAACGAAAGAAGGTCAGGTTATAGATGTTCAGCTGTATGAGTTTTCTTTCTGTGTCCAGGCTTTGCCTTTGCCTCCCAGTCTATAGCACAGTAAAACACTCAGCATTCTCACTCTGTCCTGCAAATATTTCCATGTGTACCTGACTTTGTTCTGGGAGAGGCCAGTGAGCTGGCTGTGCTGGGACAGTCAACTGCTTGGCAGCTCTCCCAGGCCAATGGCACAGTGATCCGAGTGCTGTGTCTGCTTTGTTGTCATCTTTCTCGGGGACTTGATGCAAGATGCTGATGACTTGTTGAGGAAAGAGGACATCGCACATCTGAATGTGTTCCTCCTGAGCATGTGGTGCTGGGGCAAACGTGAAAAATAAGCAGAGGATAAACAAAGCACTCCGCTGCTCTGCCTTTGCATGCTTGTTACCAGATACAACCTAATGGTGCGAACTGTTGTATTTTACCGTTTTATTGCGATTCTGTGTCTTGACTGCCTAGAACCTTTTCCCCTCGCTTCTCTTCCCTGTTAGTGGCTTCAGTGGACACAGCGTTACCCTCTCTCTCTCCCGTGTGCCTCCCGGGGAGTGGAAAGGTCAGGACAGTCCTCGTTTCTTTTCGCCTGGAGCTTGTGTTTGCTCTCCTGACCTCCGAAATCAGTCACATCTGAACACGATGAGCGGCACTTAGAAGAGGGGGGCGCGCTCCACCTGCTTTTCCAGCAGCCGCACCTGCCCCTGCGGTTCCCGAGGGGCCGGCAGCGGGCGGGTTTGGTTTGGGGGGCAGATCCCTGTGTCCGGGGCCGACGCTCGGGAGGGCGCAGCCCCTACGCCGGCCCACGGCCCCGGCCCGGCGCTGCCTCCTGTTCCGTGGGCAGCACCGCCGCCTCCCGGTCCGTGGGCAGCCCTGCCGCCACCCGGTCGCCTGCCCGCCCGGCCCCTGCCGCAGCCAGCCCGGCCCCGCGGCTGCTGCCACGGGGGAGGGATGCGCGGTGCGTTCAGCCTCCCCCCTGCCGCCGGCGCCTTGGGGCAAGGAGGAGGGAGCACGGACAAAAAGTGAAACGAGGGAAGGAGCGATATGCATTTTAAATGAGAAGGCGGCCTGAAATTAGAATGATCTGAAAGCATCGGAAGAATGTTTGTAATACCAGGAAAGGTTTGTTTTCTTGTAATAAATGTTGATTTGTCACAAAGTCTAGGAGGTGCGGTCCGGGCTGTGTGGCCGGTGCCCGTAGCTTTCCGAGGCGGTTTCCATCAGCTGTGCTCACCCCTGTAGGCGGCCCTGGCGCTCGGTCGCCGTCCCCGGGCCGGGCCTGTCGCGGCCCCGCGCGCTCCCCGCTGTCGCCACGGGGCTCGGGCGCGCGGCCG